>CM060313.1:4991955-5026955 GCA_030674185.1 Monoplex corrugatus | reverse complement strand
ATTGTTAAAACATCGATGTAAACATCCATTGTATAACTTACTTGGCAAGGAATCATTAAAACTGTCCCAATATTGTTAAAACATCGATGTAAACATCCATTGTATAACTTACTTGGCAAGGAATCATTAAAACTGTCCCAATATTGTTAAAACATCGATGTAAACATCCATTGTATAACTTACTTGGCAAGGAATCATTAAAACTGTTGCAATATTGTTAAAACATCGATGTAAACATCCATTGTATAACTTACTTGGCAAGGAATCATTAAAACTGTCCCAATATTGTTAAAACATCGATGTAAACATCCATTGTATAACTTACTTGGCAAGGAATCATTAAAACTGTCCCAATATTGTTAAAACATCGATGTAAACATCCATTGTATAACTTACTTGGCAAGGAATCATTAAAACTGTCCCAATATTGTTAAAACATCGATGTAAACATCCATTGTATAACTTACTTGGCAAGGAATCATTAAAACTGTCCCAATATTGTTAAAACATCGATGTAAACATCCATTGTATAACTTACTTGGCAAGGAATCATTAAATGTCCAATATTGTTAAACATCGATGTAAACATCCATTGTATAACTTACTTGACAAGGAATCATTAAACTGTCCAATATTGTTAAACATCGATGTAAACATCCATTGTATAACTACTGACAAGGAATCATTAAACTGTCCCAATATTGTAAACATCGATGTAAACATCCATTGTATAACTTACTTGACAAGGAATCATAAACTGTCCCAATATTGTTAAAACATCGATGTAAACATCCATTGTATAACTTACTTGACAGGAATCATTAAAACTGTCCCAATATTTTAAAACATCGATGTAAATCATTGTATAACTTACTTGGCAGGAATCATTAAACTGTCCAATATGTTAAACATCGATGTAAACATCATTGTATACTTATTGCAAGGAATCATTAAAACTGTCCATATTGTTAAAACATCGATGTAAACATCCATTGTATACTTACTTGGCAAGGAATCATTAAACTGTCCCAATATTGTTAACATCGATGTAAACATCATTGTATACTTACTTAGCAAGAATCATTAAACTGTTGTAACAGGTTTAAACATTGATGTAAACATCCATTGTATAATTACTGCAAGGAATCATTAAAACTGTCCCAATATTGTTAAACATCGATGTAAACATCCATTGTATAACTTACTTAGCAAGGAACATTAAAACTGTTGTACAGGTTTAAAACATTGATGTAAACATCCATTGTATAACTTACTTGGCAAGGAATCATTAAAACTGTCCCAATATTGTTAAAACATCGATGTAAACATCATTGTATAACTTACTTGACAAGGAATCATTAAAACTGTCCCAATATTGTTAAAACATCGATGTAAACATCCATTGTATAACTTACTTGACAAGGAATCATTAAAACTGTCCCAATATTGTTAAAACATCGATGTAAACATCCATTGTATAACTTACTTGACAAGGAATCATTAAAACTGTCCCAATATTGTTAAAACATCGATGTAAACATCCATTGTATAACTTACTTGGCAAGAATCATTAAAACTGTCCAATATTGTTAAAACATCGATGTAAACATCCATTGTATAACTTACTTGGCAAGGAATCATTAAAACTGTCCCAATATTGTTAAAACATCGATGTAAACTCCATTGTATAACTTACTTGGCAAGGAATCATTAAAACTGTCCCAATATTGTTAAAACATCGATGTAAACATCCATTGTATAACTTACTTGGCAAGGAATCATTAAAACTGTCCCAATATTGTTAAAACATCGATGTAAACATCCATTGTATAACTTACTTGACAAGGAATCATTAAAACTGTCCCAATATTGTTAAAACATCGATGTAAACATCCATTGTATAACTTACTTGACAAGGAATCATTAAAACTGTCCCAATATTGTTAAATACATCGATGTAAAACATCCATTGTATAACTTACTTGACAAGGAATCATTAAAACTGTCCCAATATTTGTTAAAACATCGATGTAAACATCCATTGTATAACTTACTTGACAAGGAATCATTAAAACTGTCCCAATATTGTTAAAAACATCGATTGTAAACATCCATTGTATAACTTACTTGGCAAGGAATCATTAAAACTGTCCCAATATTGTTTAAAACATCGATGTAAACATCCATTGTATAAACTTACTTGACAAGGAATCATTAAAACTGTCCCAATATTGTTAAAACATCGATGTAAAACATCCATTGTATAACTTACTTGGCAAGGAATCATTAAAACTGTCCCAATATTGTTAAAACATCGATGTAAACATCCATTGTATAACTTACTTGACAAGGAATCATTAAAACTGTCCCAATATTGTTAAAACATCGATGTAAACATCCATTGTATAACTTACTTGACAAGGAATCATTAAAACTGTCCCAATATTGTTAAAACATCGATGTAAACATCCATTGTATAACTTACTTGACAAGGAATCTTTAAAAAACTGTCCCAATATTGTTAAAACATCGATGTAAACATCCATTGTATAACTTACTTGGCAAGGAATCATTAAAACTGTCCCAATATTGTTAAAACATCGATGTAAACATCCATTGTATAACTTACTTGGCAAGGATCATTAAAACTGTCCCAATATTGTTAAAACATCGATGTAAACATCCATTGTAATAACTTACTTGGCAAGGAATCATTAAAACTGTCCCAATATTGTTAAAACATCGATGTAAACATCCATTGTATAACTTACTTGACAAGGAATCATTAAAACTGTCCCAATATTGTTAAAACATCGATGTAAACATCCATTGTATAACTTACTTGACAAGGAATCATTAAAACTGTCCCAATATTGTTAAAACATCGATGTAAACATCCATTGTATAACTTACTTGGCAAGGAATCATTAAAACTGTCCCAATATTGTTAAAACATCGATGTAAACATCCATTGTATAACTTACTTGGCAAGGAATCATTAAAACTGTTGTAACAGGGTTTAAAACATCGATGTAAACATCCATTCTTGATAATTTACCCGTGCAATTCATAGAACCAAACGATTTTCAACTGGTACTGACAACACGCATCTATGACGGCTGGTGACTTGGCCCTGCTGCTGCACTTTCGATGTATATGTGTGTGTGTGTGTATATATATATATATATATATATATATATATATATATATATATATATATATATATATATATATATATATATGTTTGTTTTTTAAATGATACATACACAGTCAAAGCACGTCGGCAAATGTAAACTTCGCGACCCCGTTTTTATGCGCATCGGAAATCTGGCTGTTCCGCCTACCTCCTAGAACACTATGTACATTGGTCGAAACACTATCCCAACCACCACCCTTCACCTTTTAAGGGCATTATGTGCAAAATTTATCAATGAAATCTTGTGGCATGAATGGAACAGCCATATAGTGGGAAAGCTGCGCGAGTTGAAAATGGGGTCGCAAACTCTACATTGGCAAGACATAATCTGCTCATAGTGCGGTCTGAAGTATGGGGAAAAACGTTCAAAAAACGTCAAAAGTGTTGTAGCAATGAAACCGAAAATGCCGAATGAACACAATCAAACCTGTTTACCCTCACTTTTTTCTTTATGCTTTCTGAGTAAAAAGGAGGCCAAAAGTTAACGTGAAGTGAAAATACATGTAATCCCAGCACCAAACTTAACGACCCCAAACATTCAACACAAGCACTCGCTTTCTGGTATTTTAAGAAATGCCACTGTCTTATGTGTAATAGTCAAATACATCACTGATGAAAACCTGAATTCGTACAAATGTTCATGATATTCTGGACCATGTGTGTATTCATAATTACGCTGTCTGAAAAAAAAAAAGTAAAAAATTCAAGGAATCGACATTTTACATAAAAATTAAGCACGAAAGTTGTTTACTACGGCTACATCTTTTTTCGCCTTCAATATGCATCTTCTGATGTGCAGCGGTTTGGCCTCAGCATGCAGCAAAGAGAACACCACGGGAACCTAAAATGGTTTTGAGCATCCTTCACTTTGAACAGGCGCTGAGCTTTAAGAAACTAAACAATACATATTGAATGGAAAAGTTAGTTATTACAATTCTAGAATTATTTTTCTTACATATGTATTGAAAAGTAATTCCTAAAATTTCTACTACATTTACTTTATCCGCAGAAGAAAATACTTCATTTTATTCACTCAATATCGCCGTTCATGGAGATAGAGCCCAGACGTATATGACCGAAAGAATGATGAATACGTGCATATATACATATGTATATGTAAGAAACTCTGCTCTGTATTAGTAAGAAACTCTGGGTAGAGTTGGACAGAAGGACCTCAGAGGAGAAACCCCCGTCAAGCAAGTGTTTCGGCCCTTAACTGCCTGAAACTCTAAGAAGGGGCCGGGCCGCATCCAGGTCATGACTCCTGGATGTCGCTCTGCTGTCGCCACTTAGTTTTTGTTGTTGTTTTTTAAAGAAATCTGTCCTCTTCCGGGAATCGAACCCGCGCATCTAGGTGGTCAGTTTTTTCAAGGCAAAGTCACCCTTTGTGAACTTCATAAAGTTCCAGCAACGTTCACATTTGTGAACTTCATAAAGACTTAAAACCAAACCCAAACAAAATCATGACGGCTGTTTTGAGTCTTTATTTCAAAGCCAGACAAAGAATCGCAAACTGAATAATATTTTCATGGATCACTGCACTGTTTGAAGTGATGCAAGATCTCAAACATTTTAATGATCTTACCTCGAATGAACTGACGTTTTTCATATTTTAGAGAAGAGAGAGAGAGAGAGAGAGAGAGAGAGAGAGAGAGAGAGAGAGAGAGAGAGAGAGAGAGAGAGAGAGAGAGCGACAGACTGATAGAGAGAAGGGGGCGGGAGAGAGAGAGAGGGAGAGAGAGAGACAGACAGATAGACAAAGAGAGAAAGACAGACAGACGGAGAGTGATTGAGAGTGAGTGAGAGAGAGAGAGAGAGCGACAGACAGACAGACAGAGAGAGAGAGCGAAAGAGAGAGTGCGAGAGAGAGGAAAAGACAGAGAGTGAGAGAGACAGAGAGAGAGAGAGAAAGAGAAACAGACAAACGGACAGAGAGAGAGAGAGACAGACAGACAGATAAACAGATCGACAAAGAGACAGAGAGAGAGAGAGAGAGAGAGAGAGAGAGAGAGAGAGAGAGGGAGACACAGAGAGAGACAGACAGACAGATAAACAGATCGACAAAGAGACAGACAAGAGAGAGAGAGAGAGAGAGAAAGAGAGAGAGGGAGACACAGAGAGAGAGAGAGACAGACAGACAGACAGACAGACAGATAAACAGACAGACAGAGCCCAAACAAGAACGAAACAAACAGGACAGCGATAATAATATTTGTGATCTTTACAGATATCTGTGAGTCACACAACAACCACCGTCATGATGGCTTTGAGGCAGAGCTGCTGTCTTCAAGTCTCACTGCACAGTGACTCGACAAAAAAACTTGTAGCGTGCGACCTGCAGTCACCCCAGCCGTAAATGGGTAACCGTCCACTTTCAGGGTTGTTAACAGGTAAAGCACAGAAAAGAGAGAGAGAGAGAGAGACGGGGAGGGGAGAGAGAGAGAGGGGAGAGAGAGGGAGAAGAGACAGAGGGAGACAGAGAGAGAGAGAGAGGGGAGAGACAGAGAGAGAGAGAGAGAGAGAGATAAATACAGAGAGCGAGACAGAGAGAGGCAGACAGACACAGACAGACTGGCAAACAGAGACAGAGACAGCGACACAGTCAGAGACAAAGGACAGACAAGAGATGGGCACTGCCCTCATCATAATATATGCCCTGAGAAAAGCTGAGGCCTCAACCAGCTCGCTCCCTGCAACCTCGGGGTGATGGGGCAACCTTTGCCATTTTTCGCACCTGAGTGACACGAGATCTACCTTGAGGTTGAACAGTTCAGGTGTAGATCGTGACACATCAAAATGTCGACAGTGGTGGGCCTTCTATCGTTTCCCACCTGCATTTGTTGGAATTACATATATCGTTAGTATATTGTCGACGTTTCGCCCCTGAGGACATATTCGTTACTGAGATTTCGTAGGCAAAATAAAAACCCCAGCACTGGGGCTGTTTGAACTGATGATCAGACAAAATAAAAATCATTGAAATAATAGCAATAACGATAAGAAAGAAAGGAAGAAGGCACGTGTAATGTATGTATGATCTATAAAATCGGCATTTCTGGCCTGCCCTTTGAACTTGTCATGTGTGTCGAGGCTAAACTGTCAAATCGACATCGCTACACACGACTGTGAAACCAAAGGGGGAAAAAAGCGCTTTCTCATCCCGAACAGCCCGTCAGCGCGCGCGCGCGCACACACACACACACACACACACACACACACACACACACACCACACTCACACACAACCACACACACACACACACACACACACCACACACACACACACACACACACACACACACGGTGCAGATACACACACACTCTCTCAAATGTGTCACATACCACATATGCGATAACCACTATGATAATACCAGGAACACTCGCTACTTGGCTTACGAAGTAGGCTAGTGAGTTAGTAACCTCAAGAGGTCACCACAAGGCATTATCACGAGAAAAACGTCATCTCCAAAGAATACGTCATCAACACGCCATCAACATAGACACGACATATTAAAAAAAAATCATATAAATTAGGTGCTAACACGTGTCAGAAGCAAAATACACAACACACAGTATGCCGCATTCAAAAAGGCCGACTGATACGCACACGCACAAAGTAACCATGTCACTACAAAATACGCGCCATCGAAACTATTTCTGATGATAAAAACGTCACATCCAAAGAAAGTGACACCACACGTAGTACGTATCGACTGACACTTCATCAGTAACCTCCACAAACTTGTCTTCAAAACAAAAATTAAACTTCACACAAAACAACAGGATAATTTTAAATTTCTCGAGAAATGAAGACATAGTACACAAAGCCCCTCCCTCACCCCGTATATGTCGGCTGCCTAATTTTCATACGAACACACGTCACGACAAGAAAACACGTCACCAAAACAAAGGCAATATGGCGGACTAACACTGGAAATATACGTCATCAGAAGAAACACGTCATGACAAGAAAACACGTCACCAAAACAAAGGCAACATGGCGGACTAACACTAGAAATAAACGTCATCCGAAGAAACACGTCATCACACCAAAATGTCACCAAAACAAAGCGCCACCAGAACAATGAGACACCATACCACAGACTGACACTGGAAACTGACTCCTCAAAAAAAAAAAAAAACCCAAAAAAACCCAGAGATACTTTAAAAAGTGTCATTACTAGAAAATCACAACGGCATACACGTAGGCTACGCAGCGTACCTCCGCGTCCCGTGACCTCTGCACCTTTTGCAGCAACAAACTGGGAACCCTGCCATCACAAGCAACACGTCACCGAAACAAGCAGCACAAAACAATGAGATCACTCACAAAAAAAGGCTTCAAATTTACACGTCATCTAAATGGGACACCACGCCAAAAGACTGAAACCTGAAACCTCCGCAAGACACACGTCATCAAAGGAAAACAGGTCATCAAAATAAAGTCTGGGAGTGAAACAAGATCTCTTCTCCCTTACTTGAAAAAACAAACCCTTGTGACATTTTCTAACAACGGCGCGAAAACGCTGGCATACGTTTATGTCTATACCGCTGTGCTTATACGATAATCGATGAAAAACACTCCAGGCGCGTATTAAAGGCGAAATATAAGACGGGGTATAAAAGGGTAACGGTAGTCCCACAAGGAATAACTCAAAATCGTCAAGGAGCAAGGCGGTAGATGTCTCATCTTCATGCATTATTTTCATAAGACATCTATCATCTCGCTACTTGTCGATTTCCCCCCCCAGTTTTCTATAAATGACATTTTCCAATCTTTATATTAATCCTCTTACTCCCTCTTCCTATCCATCAGCTACAAAAACTTAACCCTTTCACTCCCTCACCCTAACTGCCAGCTGTCTTCACCTGTTTCATGATTAGGGTGTGGGAATGCAAGGATTAAGTCGCAGAAAGCTGATGGTTAGGGTGTGGATGTGAAAGGGTTAATTTTTTACTCTTACTATCCTGGCTAGTAATGCAGAAAGTTTGTGGATAAGGTGAAAGAGTCAAAAGGTTAAGGTAACTTGCAGGAAGCTAACGGTTAGGGTGAGGGTGTGAAAGGATTAACTACTGGCTCTGCTATTATGGCTAATAACGCAGGAAGCTGGTGAATAGGGTGAGGGAGTCAAAAGGTTAAAGTAACGTGCAGGGGGGCTATTGGTTAGAGTGAGGAAGGGAAATAGTTAGGTTCTTCCTCTGCTGTCGCGGCTAATAACGCACAAAGTCGGTGGATTTGGTGATGGTGTCAAAAGGTTAAAATAATGTAGGGAGGGGAAAAAAAGGACAAAGATATTAAAAATGTATATAGATAAAAACGAATGAAATAATTAATCGCACTTGCGTCGTCACTGTATACATCATTGAACTAATCTCTGCACGATGAAGCTGTCTTTGGAAAACTGAAACCGAAACTAATGTCGGGAAAATAATGACAAACAGCTAAGGAATCCTTGCTGCAAAACAAACAAAAAAACAAAAACAAAGAGAGAGAGACAGACAGCCAGGAAGAGACAGAGAGAGATATAGAGACAGGTGGAAACAGAGAGAGAGACAGACAGACAGAGACAGAGAGACAGACAGACAGACAGATACACACTGAGACACGGAGAAAGAGAGAGAGAGAGAGAGAGAGAGAGAGAGAGAGAGAGAGAGAGAGAGACAGAGACACACACTGAGACACGGAGAGAGAAAGAGAGAGAGAGACAGACAGACAGACACAAAGACAGACAGACAGAGAGTGAGGACAGAGACAGAGAAAGACAAAGACAGAGACACGGAGACAGAGAGAGAGAGAGAGAGAGAGAGAGAGAGAGAGAGAGAGAGAGAGACAGACAGACAGAGACACAGAACAGAAACGGAGACGAACAGAGAGAGAGAGAGAGACAGACAGACAGAGAACAGACAGACAGGCAGAGACACGGAGAGGGGCGAGGATATAGAGTATAGTCTCCCCTGGAAGTCTATTTTAACGTCGATCACTATCACTTCTTAGTTCTCACGTTACAGCCACACCTTGCACTGTGCTCAGAACGCCGATTGTCTGGATCAATGTGAGAATGTGTGTAAGATCTGATAGTATTTCAGGACTCCTCGCACAACCTGACCTCTGAAACAAAAGTGCTACAGACTCGTCTGTAAAACATTTCTCATCTTTCTTTCTTTAAATATCTTTTAAATAAAATAATCAGCCAATGTTTCTGTGACCAATTTTTCATTCGTTTTGATAATTCTAACAAAACTGGCCATGCCTATTTTGACAAAGCTGTGATACATATTCGTTCACGAAACACGTTTTCATTAAGCGCAACAGAAAAATCAAATACGGCGCTGTGAATTCAAACTGAAAATAAGCAGTGTCTCTTGAAGCTATTTTACACACACACACATCACCACACACACACACACAACAAACTCAAGAGAGAGAGAGAGAGAGAGAGAGAGACAGAGACAGAGAATCCGGATCACCCCATTTATAAACAGAATTCTTTCCCTTTGAACTCTGTGCCCTATTGTGCAGTCACGATCGTGTTCAAATAAGGAAGTTCGTAAAAGGCTGCAGACTCCAAATTTTAGAAGAAGAATAAAAAATGATTTAGCCAACTCTACAACCAGTACAACATTTTTTTTCAAGTTTTGAATCACAGTGACCACAAAACTGATTTAGGCGCAACCAATCCTATATATTCACCTCGACTTACTACAAAAAATGGCCTAGTTGACGCAAATCTGGTGTGGGGGAAAAAAAACCTTCATAAATAATGACTGAGAAATGTTTGCGAACACATTTCGTACTTAGACACATAGACACAGACCCCTCAGATCAATTTTAAAAAACCTCCCCGAGAAAAAATGAAGATAACAACAATAAAGAAATAAAAGAAAAAAAAGTGGGGACAATTTCTAAAAAAAAGTAGCCACAGATGACAGTGGCTAGTCACCGTGGCTACTAGTTGAAAAAAGTTTTATTAACAGAACTCTTGCATTTTATTTGACAATCGATGCAATAGTTGTGTTCAAGTTTCTGGCATTCCGTAAGCTGGCAAAAATAAAGTAAAAAAAAACAACAACTTAAAAGGGCATTCTGAATAACACTTCATTATTTCATTTCCATTGCATTAAGCATTTGGAACACTCCGAGAGATGCTGAAATCAAGGATTGCCTCACACACACACACACACACACACACACACACACACACACACACACACACACACACACACACACACACACACAACGCACACACACTCACTCTCTCTCTCATTCACTCACTCACTCACTCACACAGAGAGAGAGAGAGAGAGAGAGAGAGAGAGAGAAAGAGTGACCAGAGAGACAGAGAGGAGAGAGAGAGACGAAAGAGACAGAGAGGAGAGAGAGACAGAGAGTGACAGAGAGATAGAGACAGAGACAGAGAGAGAGGAGGAGAGAGAGACAGAGAGAGAGAGAGAGAGAGAGAGAGAGAGAGAGAGAGAGAGACATAGACATAGACAGTGAGAGACAGAGAGAGGTCTAATAATACACTGACACGCCTCACCTTCACAGCTTGGCGAACTTTTGTCACCTACCTGTAAGCTATCGAATTCACAGGTAGCCTATGTCAAAGTTTGAATGAAAACACGATCACAGAACACAGACCGAATCAACACAAACATTAGCACCACACAAGCCACCACAAACAGTATCACTCATGTGAAGACATGTATGCCTACCCTTATTTCAAACGGGCAAACGCCTCTCAGTAGGCCGAGAACCAAGTATTTCAGGTGTACAGACGTCTATTGTAAGATGCTGAGCCTAACACATTCAAGCTTTCTTGTCACCCGAGTCAACAATGACGCAGCTCAAAGTGGCGCGCGTTATAAGTTCTTTCTGTCCTATCTTTCTATCTTGTCGTAGGCCTGTTACTTACTCTTTCCCTATCGTATTATTCTACTCCACGTCACTGAACATCGCCACCCATTTTATCTAAGTCGCCTGCTGGCCAATGAAGGTTTCATTGAAGGTCGACACTTCAAACTCAAATTCTGATTCACGGCCATGCATTGCTTTTCCTCAGGGACTGATCGTTTTAGTTCACAGTATAATAGCCTATTCTATGCATTGTTTGTTTGCTGGATGCTAAATTTTCTCAAATCAAAGACACATGTACTCTGAACATGGTGGGGTGGGTGGGGTAGGGGCGGGGGGGGGGGGAGAAGAGAGGGAAGAAAGCAAGCAAAAGGTCACTAAAACATGAATGAGGACTACACAGAGTAACACGCATATCGTAAATTATACATAATTTTTTGTATACTCTATTTTTCCGGCTCACTTGAAAATTTAAATCTTGCACATTACACATAATCATACGGAGACAAACTATTAGGAGACAAGCCGTTAGGTGAGCTGACCACGCTTCACTATCTTCACTGTACAGTCTGTGTACTTCCGTCTTCGATAAATTGGACGGAGTGGTCAACGCCAGGGGCATCTCCTTAGATTATGTGCGCGAGCGAATGCATTGATATGTATTTAATTTTCCTTTCCTTTTTTAAAATTTTTTCCTGTTGAAGAATTGTATATATTTTGAAACGATTACAGCCCGATATGGCTCTACGCGGTCGGCTGGGCTTTAACCCTTTGACTCCCGCACCCTGTCCACCAACAGCAGAAATTTAACCTTTTGATTCCCTCACCTTATCGACCAGCTTTCTGCAGGAAGCTGGTGGACAGGGTGAGGGAATCAAAGGGTTAAGTTTTTGCTTTCGCTAACATGTTGCCAACGCAGGATGCCGGCGGAAAGTTTACGAGAGTCAAAGGTCAAACAAAAATAACAATCCCTCTTCGGTAAGCGTGCATGCTGGGTGTTTCCATGATTCCGGGTGTCACGGGGCACTGATATGACTTACAGGATCACTGACCAGCACATTCTGATATTCTGCAAGCGTATATATACAAATATAGAAAAGAGGTTTAGACACTGGCAGATATACACACACGTTGATCTTAGGAGATCAGGAAAATCTCCCACCTTTAGCCCACCAGGTGGAAATCCAAAACAAGCGTGACTGCCCGCGTTCAAGCAAACAGGAACTAGAAAAAAAACACGAAAGAAGAATAAGAACACAATTTAATACAACAAGACAAGACAGAAGTTCTTGAAGAAAGTGCTGTTCACAACACCCTTCTTAAAAAGTGCTGATGTTTGACACTTTTTGTTTCGTTTTTTTGTTTTGTCTTGTCTTGTTGTATTAAATACGCGTTCTTATTCTTCTTTCGTGTTTTTTCTGGTTTCACCAGGTGGAGGTACCCAAGCGGATTGAACCCTAGACTTTCTGACTGGAAGTCTGACGTCTACTCACCTGACTACTGCGCCTGTATGCTGTTTAACCCTTTGATTCCCGACAGAGAATGTAACCCTTTGATTTCTTCATCCTATCCACGAGCGTCCTGCAGGGAGCTGGTGGATAGGGGTGAGGGAATCGAAGGGTAAAGTTTTTGCTTTGCTAACATGGTTGGCAATGCATGGTGCTGGTGGACAGTGAGCGAGAGTCAAAAATAGTACATCAGTGGATGAAAATAAGCACATAAGAACGGATTACTTCGAAACAATACAGCTGTTCTTTCTTTTTTTCTTTCCTTCTTTCTTTCTTTTTCTTAAGCATATTGTACATGCAGCTGATAATGCACAAGTTACGACCGGCATTTTATGACACACATTTGTGTATGTGCCTGCCTTTTTCTGTTGCTTTCTTTAAAAAATGGTCAAGCCATCTTAACAATATTCCATTTTTTTCCAGAAAATGATTGAAAATCTAGATTTTGTAAAATTATTATAAAAGACCGGATTTTGCACTTCTCAGAATCATTGAGACCTTAAGGAAACTTCGGTTACAATAAATAAATAAATAAACAAACAAACAAGTAAATAAACAAATAAGTAAATAAATAATAATTATAATAATAATAAAACTGATATAACTGACCACAATGGTAGACTGTCACAACAGTGAAAACAAATTTTTCATAATTAATCAGTTCTTAAGAAAGTGCTGTTCACAACACCTTTCTTAGAAAGTGCTGATGTTTGACTTCTTTTTGTTTTATTTGGGGGGAGGGCGTGGAGACGTTGAGACTGTGTGACCCTGACCTTGGAATTTTATCTTCTGAACTTATGCTTTCCAAACTCCCAAAGAGTCCACAACTTAAGACCAAAACTGGCTAAAAAATCCATCCATAAAAGACTGAGAAACTCTTTGTTCACACAGTTTTTTCACAAACACAGACACACACCTTTCTTCACTGGATAAAAAAGTCTTTTTTCTCGCTTGGTTTTAAAGGGATATTGAAAAAACAAACAAACAAGCATCACCTTCAGTATGCACTCAAATACATAAGTGAAAAACGTTAAGTCAGTCACAGTCATAAGTTTTGTAGATGAATCGCAGCTCAAAGTACACACGCTCGTAGATCAACCCTGACCACCAGTTTAATATTAACTAAAATTCTACCACCTGTAAAAACAACAAAGAATCGCTGTCGGCTGCAGCACAGCCAACAAAGGTGCAGCCGTGACGAAGGATCACCCACAGGCAATGACTCAGTAAAAAAAAAAAAAGTCCGCTTACCTCTCCACAGGCGTTGCACACCCCGTATCAATAATAATTCACCACCTGCTCTGCTACTCCCTCCCACCAATCTTCGTTCTCCTTCCCACTAGTCAATGCACTGTTATTTAAAACACCAGTGCTGACAAAACAAAACAAAAAAACCCCACACGCACACACAGACGCACACACCACACAGACGCGCGCGCGCGCGCACAGACACCCCCGTCTAATATCACTTATAGTGAAAAGACGTTAAATCAAAGAATGCACACACACAACACACACACGCACGCACACACACACACACACACTTACACACACACATCACACACACATAACACACACCACACTTATCACACACACACGCACACACACACTCACACACACAAACAACACACACACACACACAACAACACACACAAACACACACACACACACACACACACACACACACACACACACACACACACACACACACCACACACACACACACACACACAAACACACACAACACACACACACACACAACACAACAACAAACACACACACACACACACACACACACACACACACACACACACACACACACACACCACACACACACTCACACACACCACCTTCCTCCTCGCGTCGTTCTGCCCCATGGAAATATGTATAACTATCTGAGATAGGTTTTGTTCACTATTCTGCACTGTCATGGTGTTACAGGTTTTATGGGGCAATTCAGTATCTCTGTACCTTGGAGGTGTAAGAGAGGTGGGGACCTTCTGAACCTGTCCCACAATGAATATTTAAAATTCTTTAAACAAAGACTAACATCTCCAGTGCAATTCAGGCAGAAGTTTTGAGGCAAATATTTTCCACAATCACACAGACATAAGGACACACGGTTAACTAAATGCAAGTAACATGCTTACTAAACACTTATCTAAACATTCACGTTCATGTCGCTGAATATTCTGATTGCTCACATTAATTTTTTTTGGGGAAAAACATGCTAGTTACTCTCGCATATTTACAGACATGATAGGTGAACTCATTATATCTCAATAACTGGTGAAATCAATACACATCAATCACTGTGAGTCTTTTGTCTCCACTTACTACAACCAAGCAGTGTCTTAGATTTTCTATCTGGGGTTCTGATGACAAACGAATGAGTCTGTGAAGTTTAGAGTTCGCTCAAAGAGTGATCAAACTCTAACAATTCTGTATACACTCCGTCAAGAGTCTTCTAAAGAGAGAGAGGAGAGAGAGAGAGAGAGAGAGAGAGAGAGAGAGGAGAGAGAGAGAGAGAGAGAGAGAGACACACAACACACACAGACACACAGACAGACAGAGACAGAGACAGACACACACATAACGTGATATTTGTGAGCAAGAGAAAAGCAAACTTTAATCAATGGTCTGCCGTGATGATAAATTGGTATGCACTTCGATAATTATCTCCCATGATGATAAACTGGCATACACGGCATCAAAGGAGCCCTGGATCTTTTACACACACACACACACACACACACACACACACACACACACACACACATATATATATATATATATATATGTACATATACATACATATATATATATATATATATATATATATATATATATACACATACATACATACATATTATGTAGATAGAAAGAAAGACAGATAGATAGATAGATAGATAGATAGATAGACAGATGGATAGATAGACAAATAGACAGACAGACAGATAGATAGATAAATAGATAGAGATAGATATGTAAGTTCTGAGTTTTTATCTATATCTGAGTACTTATATGTATGGCCTTGAACAGAATTAGGTACAAGGATTACACACACGAAACTTTTTTTTTTCTAGGTTGTTCTACAGCTGTTCACTAGCACTGATATACTGAAATATCTGGACAGACATCTGAACGCAAAGGTTTAAACCCTGTGGGGATCCAAGCATAATGATTATGTATTATACATACAAACTTACAAGACACAACTCGGAATATGCAAGCAGTTTACAATATTACCGCATAAGCAAAACTACTGATTATTACAAGTCATTTTAGTATAGCGCTCTTCTCCAAACGTATTTATGTTCACCGCGCATTACACATAACCAGACTTTTTTAGTGAAGCACGAGAGGGGGAAATAATCAGCAGAAACAAGCCAAGCCAAAACAGCATTCAAGAAGACGAAAAACATTCCTACCAACAAATGTCTATCAATTAACACCAGGAAGAGAGTTCTTGAGTGTTATTTAGAACCGATACTGTTGTACGGTTGTGAGGCGTGGACAGTCAACAAGCAAAGCCAGAACAAGATTGAGACAGTCGAATGTGGTTTCTAAGAAGAATGTTGAGAGTTCCATGGACAGCAAAGAAAACAAACGAGACAGTCTTGATGGAGGCAGACACAAGAAGATCACTGATAAAGAACATTAGGAAAAGACAAGAAAATTTATGTCATTTTATGAGGAAAGGAGAATTAGAGCACCTGGTCATAACAGGAAAGCCGAGGGAAAGAGAACACCAGGAAGACCCAAGAAGAAAGTATTGGACGGACTTCCAGGGTGGCTGAGGATAGAAAGGGTGGAAGATGTATCTGCAGCGACAAGGAATAGATTCGAATGGAGGGCCATGATCACCAACGCCATGCGGCAGGGCACATGATGATGATGATGATGATGATGACGACGAAAGGTATGGAAGCTAAGCAGGTAAACGACGAGCTTCCAATCAGAAGGTCTAGGTTCCATCCCTCCTGAGTACTTCCCGCCTGTGGGTAAGGGTGGTGATTTTCCCATCTCCCAGGTCAACATGCTGCAGACTCGCCAGTGCTTAAAGTCCCCTTCGTGTGTATGTACACGCACACACAGAACATCTATGCATGTCAAGCATTCTGTACGTCACGTCGTGAGTGTCTGGCGGCTTATGGAAACATCAATAACACCCATCATGCACGCCCACCAAAGACATGGTATACAGACAGTACAGCAATATACGCCCGCTCTATGTGGGCTAAACAGCGTGCATGCACATTTCCCCAAGAATTCGGAACGCTTGAAAAATAAATAAAAAGATAAAATAAACAAATAAATTAATTAATTAATAAATTAAAAAATATATATGGTCAAGCCATTCTAACAATCTCCCCTTGTATACCAAAAGAATTAAAGGAAACAACGAATTATTCATTTATGATAAATACACATTTTTATTACAAGACCCCACACAGTCACCTAAAAACTAAACAGCAAAAAGATTAAAACTTCCAGTATTGCAACATTATTAATAAACAACACAGTTTATTTCGTTAATACCTACGTTTCAGAATAACAAATGGAATAATACAAAAGGGCAAATGATGGGAAAAGACAGGTGTGTGTAATATGATCGTTGACAATTTCAGGGTGTGATTCGATCAATGTGATTAAATCAGGATCATAACGCTCAAAGAGTTTCAACAAAGCATATGCCTCTGTCCGCAAGTATAGTATTATATGCAGTGTTGCAATAATAGATTGAAGATTCAATAAACTCGTGGAAGTAAACTTTGACATAAAGAAGAACAAATTCTGCTTGTGATTGCCTTAACTTGCATTTCTTCCAACACAGATCTATATGTATGTCCCGTTTTAAAACACTGGATTATGCCCCTTTGAAAGCATATGAAATTTGCAGAAATTTTAGGGGGGGGGGGGGGTGTAATTAGACAATAGAGGAAATGTATCTTGATACAGGCGTAAGTACAAAAGAGTTGATGGTTGGAAGCAATATGTCAATTTTACCTTCACAGTTTATCTACTAAAATGTTAAAGTTCAGCCTTTATAGGTGAGGAAGTCACACATACCCTCCCCTCCTTCCTTTTTTCCACTTTGATGTCATTCTCTAGGTCACTGAGGCCTAACCATTAAACAGAAGCCTACACGTATTGAGGAAGAAAATTAGATCTGATTACATTTCGCAACTTATTTTCCCCTTAAACTTGTATAATAAGAAGTTGACTTCAGGGATTCTTAACGGTTTTTTGTTATGACAATGCAATCACAAGGGTATAGATGACCTTGAAAATCAATCAAGGTCAACCGAACACTGTAATCTGATGAGCTGCTGTCTGACTAAAAAGTCCAAACATGATTACAGTCGGTACAAAAATAAGACAGCTGAAACGTAAAGCACACATTTTGACAATCTTGTGGTTGTGACCTTGGTGTAAAGTAAAGGTCACTCAAGCTTTACCATCCGTAATACCGACCGATTAGGCTCACTCCGTTTTTTTATTCGGGATGTTGCGGGTTCACACAAATGTAATCATAACCCACAAAATAAAAAAAAAAGTGATTTATATGACTTGACCATTCCTGGTGTGGCAGTTTTAAGTGCTTATATATGTACAATCAAGGTTCACGGTTCAAACTGCTATAAGCCCAGCTGACTACTGGAGCCATATCTGAGCGAACACCACGTCAAAAACGACTTCCGGGTTAAAATAAAAAGACAACAATTAAAAACTACGCTCAACGTTATCCTTGCAAGTCTACAATACGTTTAGAGAATAGCATAATCATATGTAAAATCATATCAGGTGAAATCTATTGATCTTTTGTAAAAACTGGAAAACTGCACACGGAGGGACGACCGTGAAAGAAATCCGCCTTGTAGTGCTTATGTCTCACATCGTACAGGTCACTCTATGACACAAAGATCAAATCTGTTTATAATCACAAACACAAGAGAAAATCCGATCTGATTCTTCAGCTTTCTGCCCGAAAACTCAAATTTTGTACTTATCAAATTGACAGTGACTATAAAAAAAATCAGACAAAACAGGACTTGACCTGAAGCAAGGACAGTAAAAGACGGTCGCAAAAGATGAAAACAGACTTTAAATGTCATGTGACGTTCCTGAAAAAGTGCTGTTACCACAACTTCCTAAAAAAAATAAAGAAAAAGCAGCTGACATTAGACCATTTGTTTCTGGCTCATGTGGCCCTGAAACTGACGCCATGATTTCCAAGCGTATGCATTCACAACTCCTTAGCAGTTCACACCTTTCAAGTAAATTTGGTAATGATCCGTCCGCAAACAGCTGAGAAAATCTCTCTCTCTCTCTCTTTCTCTCTCTCTCTCTCTCTTTCTCTCTCTCTCTCTCTCTCTCTCTCTCTTCTCTCTCTCTCTCTCTTTCTCTCTATCTCTTTCTCTCTTTCTCTTTCTCTCTCTCTCTCTCTCTTTCTCTCTCTCTCTCTCTCACACACACACACACATATACACTCACTCACACAAACATACACACAACAACAACAAACTACCACACACACACACACACACACACACACACACACACACACACACACACACACACACACACACACACATCCACACACACACACACACACACACACACACACACACACACACAGCGTCGATATGAAAAAGATATTTTTCCCCAAAATGGAAAATCAAGAAAACAACGTGGAGAAACGGTGCTGTTGAGCCAGGTGACCACACTCCACTATGTTGTTGTACAGTCTGTATCTTCAGTGGGCATAGTGGATGTTTTCCCCCCGTGCCACCAGACACGTACACAATTTCAAGATCCTTAACAAACATGACTATCTGTCTAACTATAAATATAAAAACCAACCAACACAACTGCATCAAGTAAACATAAGAGTCTACTCACAATGTTGACAACAGTGAATACAATCAGCTATCAAACATCTGACAAGAATATCCAAACTAAATGCTATGCGTAAACCTTCCGCTTTTCATTTTATGACTTCTTGAAAACTTTCGTGCACACACACACACACACACACACACACACACAACACCAACACACACACACACACACACACACACACACACAGAGCGAATACAATCAGCTATCAAACATCTGACAAGAATATCCAAACTAAACGCTATACGTAAACCCTACGCGTTTCATTTTATGACTTCTTGAAAACTTTCGTGTGCGCGAACACACACACACACACAACACACACACACACACACACACACACACACACACACACACACACACACACACAATACACATATTACAACATAACACACTACACGCGCGTGTGCGTTGCACACGCAACCATTCGTTCATATCATCCGAAACACACATACATATGTACGAGTATGCGTGCATACATACACGCATATGCGCACGCACACACACAGTATCTTATACATACCAACTAACAATGAAATGTAAGAAATACACACACGCATACGCACGCGCGCGCGCGCACACACACATACACGCTTGCAGAAGAGAATCTAAAAATGCGAGAAACAGACACCGAAAGTCAATAAATCATCTCTCTCTCTCTCTCTCTGTCTCTAAACACACACACACACACACACACACACACACACACACACACACACACACACACACACACGCAGGTACATGATTCAAGTTCATAGATATCGAACGACTATGCCACCAAGAACCTACCCGTAGACAAAGAGAAAAAAAAAACGAAGACACACACACACACACACGCACAGGGAGAGGAGAGAGAGAGAGAGAGAGGAGAGAGAGAGAGAGAGAGAGAGAAGACAGACAGACAGACAGACAGACAGACAGAGAGAGAGAGAGAGAGAGAGAGAGAGAGAGAGAGGAGAGAGAGAGGTTAGAGAACAACAACAACAACAAAACCACACACACACAAACAAAAAAATTGAAATAAAATAAAAACGTACCCACACACAGACAGAGGGACGAACAACTAAACGAGCCACACCACCTCCGCGTGAAAAGATCGTTGAAATCCGTTGTGCTGTGTCACCCAGTGAGTCAGCATTAACTGTCCTAACCCCGCAATACACACACAGGGCAAATTTTGGTCGCAGGTTTTTTTGTTTTGTTTTGTTTTTGTTCTTTTTATATCTGGGTCGATCCTTAATGCTGGCTCAACGACTCGACACAGCTGTTTGGTCCACCAACGCTACGACTGTGTGTGGTGTGTGTGTGTTGTGTGTGTTGTGTGTGTGTGTGTGTTGTATGTGCTTGCGCGCACACAGTGGAGTGGGGTGCGAGTGTGCGTGTACATATGCGCGTGCATGTGCGTGCGCGTGTATAATATGTGATCAGGAATTTAATAAAACTTATGTGTACGCGCTCGCGTATGTTTGTGTGTGTATGCACGCGCGCACGCTCGTGTGTGCGTGTATGTGTGTGTGTGCGCGCGCGCGCGCTCGCGCATATGATCGCACAAGCGTGCAAGCAGTATGTGTGTGTCTGTGTGTGTGTGTGTGTGAGAGTGTGTGTGTGTGTGTGTGTGTGTGTGAGTGTGTGTGTGTGTGTGTGTGCGGCGCGCGCACGTGTACGTGTATGCGTGTGCCTGTAGGGCAAAGGTCCTTGCATTACGCATTAAACAGAATGCATTAATAAAAGGTGAAAATAACCCGACACTATCCCATAGGCCTGAAGCACTCAATTCTCTTGGGTTAGCTTGATAAAGGCGACGCTCATCCATTTCTTTCAGTGCTTTCTTTACCTATTCTGATCCTGAACCGGATTCACAGTGGCAAAGGCCGGATGGCGCACGCACAGGTTTCAAACCAAAGTTATGTTACTGTTATTGTTATTGTTGTTTAGAGCCCAGCCGACTGCGTAGAGCCACATCAGACCTATAAATATTTCGATACATACACAATACTTCAACAGGACACAAAAAGGAAAAGTACACACATCAATGCATTCGCGCACATAATCTAAGGACATGCCCCTGGCGTTGACCATTCCGTCCGATTTATCGCACAAAGGATTCAAAAGAACATACCTGAATACAAATTTAAGCATACATAAGGACACCAAACATATATATAAACGGGCCTAAATTACCTGAAATTGCTTTCGCATATCTCACCTCCCTAGAACACTTCATACATGTACCCAATTATCAATCCTAAGAAAAAGTATGTAAGACTTTCAATCCTAAGAAAAAATACGTAAGATTTTATCGAACACATACAGGCGAATGGACCAGTAAGGCAGAAAATGATAGGAAGAAATGAGAGAAAGCAAAGGAGGAAGAAAGAAACAAAGAGAGTGACAGAACAGAGGAAATTTCTAGCACAAAATTTCCAGAAGGTGGGGATACTATTTATATTAAAAGAGCCCCCGGCATCCCCACAGGGGAGCAAACCAAAGAGCCCCCGGCATCCCCACAGGGGAGCAAACCAAAGTAAAACTTGAGTAAATGTAACATCATAAAACTACTAAACGATATGTAAGGTACATGTACACCAAGTACAACTACAACTACTAAACGATATGTAAGGTACATGTACACCAAGTACAACTACAACTACTAAACGATATGTAAGGTACATGTACACCAAGTACAACTACAACTACTAAACGATATGTAAGGTACATGTACACCAAGTACAACTACAACTACTAAACGATATGTAAGGTACATGTATACTAAGTACAACTATTAAACGATATGTAAGGTACATGTACACCAAGTACAACTACAACTACAAAACAATATGTAAGGCACATGTATACTAAGTACAACTACAAAACGATATGTAAGGTACATGTACACCAAGTACAACTACAAAACGATATGTAAGGTACATGTACACCAAGTACAACTACAACTACAAAACAATATGTAAGGCACATGTATACTAAGTACAACTACAAAACGATATGTAAGGTACATGTACACCAAGTACAACTACAAAACAATATGTAAGGCACATGTATACTAAGTACAACTACAAAACGATATGTAAGGTACATGTACACCAAGTACAACTACAAAACGATATGTAAGGTACATGTACACCAAGTACAACTACTAAACGATATGTAAGGTACATGTACACCAAGTACAACTACTAAACGATATGTAAGGTACATGTACACCAAGTACAACTACAACTACTAAACGATATGTAAGGTACATGTACACCAAGTACAACTACAAAACGATATGTAAGGCACATGTATACTAAGTACAACTACTAAACGATATGTAAGGTACATGTACACCAAGTACAACTACAACTACTAAACGATATGTAAGGTACATGTACACCAAGTACAACTACAACTACAAAACAATATGTAAGGCACATGTATACTAAGTACAACTACAAAACGATATGTAAGGTACATGTACACCAAGTACAACTACAACTACTAAACGATATGTAAGGCACATGTATACTAAGTACAACTACAAAACGATATGTAAGGTACATGTACACCAAGTACAACTACAACTACAAAACAATATGTAAGGCACATGTATACTAAGTACAACTACAAAACGATATGTAAGGTACATGTACACCAAGTACAACTACAAAACAATATGTAAGGCACATGTATACTAAGTACAACTACAAAACGATATGTAAGGCACATGTTATACTAAGTACAACTACAAAACAATATGTAAGGCACATGTATACTAAGTACAACTACAAAACGATATGTAAGGTACATGTACACCAAGTACAACTACAACTACAAAACAATATGTAAGGCACATGTATACTAAGTACAACTACAAAACGATATGTAAGGTACATGTACACCAAGTACAACTACAAAACAATATGTAAGGCACATGTATACTAAGTACAACTACAAAACGATATGTAAGGTACATGTATACTAAGTACAACTACAAAACGATATGTAAGGCACATGTATACTAAGTACAACTACAAAACGATATGGAAGGTACATGTACACTGAGTAGGCTACAACTACAAAACGATATGTAAGGTACATGTATACTAAGTAGGCTTATAACTACAAAACGATGTAAGGTATATGTATACTAAGTAGGTTACAACTACAAAACGATATGTAAGGTACAGGTATACTGAGTAAGCTACAACTACGAGTACAAAACGATATGTAAGGTACATGTATACTAAGCCGCCTTTTTTCTTCTTCTTCTTCTTCTTTTCTTTTACGTTTTTAACGTTCCGATTCAATTTTGGGGGGATGGTTTTTCTCACTCTTGCTCAGAAGGTTCTTTTCTTTGAAATGTAGACATGACATATCAAAACATGCAACACTGATTCAATGTTCAATGTACAGTTACATATATAGAATGAATCATATAGATCACTGAAGAGTAGTTTTAAGTTTAAATAAATTGAAACGGGCTTTTAAAAAAAAATATATATATATATACATATAATGATACAGATCTATTTTTTCTATCATGGCATGTTACATATATAATGATACAGATCATTTTGTTTTTATCATGGCACGTTCTTTTGCCCACACTGCGCAGGCGGTGTGTCACTGCACAGTCTGCATCTCCATCATCGGGGGGCGTGCATGCTGGGTCTTTTCATGTTTCCATAAGCCAGCCGCTGACGTGACTTACAGGATCTTTAACGTGCCTATACGATATTTTGCGTGCGTATACATACGAAGGAGCTTTTGGAACTGGCAGTTTACACACATGTTCACTTATGGAACTGGCAGGTCTACATACATATTTACTTATGGAACTGTCAGTCTACATACATGTTTACTTATGGAACTGTCAGGTCTACATACATGTTTACTTATGGAACTGGCAGTCTACACACATGTTTACTTATGGAACTGGCAGTCTACATACATGTTTACTTATGGAACTGGCAGTCTACATACATGTTTACTTATGGAACTGGCAGTCTACATACATGTTTACTTATGGAACTGGCAGTCTACATACATGTTTACTTATGGAACTGGCAGTCTACATACATGTTTACTCGTGAACTGGCAGTCTACATACATGTTTACTTATGGAACTGGCAGTCTACATACATGTTACTTATGGAACTGGCAGTCTACATACATGTTTACTGTGGAACTGGCAGTCTACATACATGTTTACTTATGGAACTGGCAGTCTACATACATGTTTACTTATGGAACTGGCAGTCTACATACATGTTTACTTATGGAACTGTCAGTCTACAACATGTTTACTTATGGAACTGGCAGTCTACATACATGTTTACTTATGGAACTGTCAGTCTACATACATGTTTACTTATGGAACTGGCAGGTTACATACATGTTTACTTATGGAACTGGCAGTCTACATACATGTTTACTTATGGAACTGTCAGTCTACATACATGTTTACTTATGGAACTGTCAGTCTACATACATGTTTACTTATGGAACTGGCAGTCTACATACATGTTACTTATGGAACTGGCAGTCTACACACATGTTTACTTATGGAACTGTCAGTCTACATACATGTTTACTATGGAACTGGCAGTCTACATACATGTTTACTTATGGAACTGGCAGTCTACATACATGTTTACTTGGAACTGGCAGTCTACAACATGTTTACTTATGGAACTGGCAGTCTACATACATGTTTACTTATGGAACTGGCAGTCTACATACATGTTTACTTATGGAACTGGCAGTCTTCATACATGTTTACTCGTGTAACTGGCAGGTCTACATACATGTTTCTTATGGAACTGGCAGTCTACATACATGTTACTTATGGAACTGGCAGGTCTACATACATGTTACTTATGGAACTGGCAGTCTACATACATGTTTACTGTGGAACTGGCAGGTCCACAACATGTTTACTTATGGAACTGGCAGTCTTAATACATGTTTACTTATGGAACGGCAGCCTACATACTGTTTACTTTGAACTGGCAGTCTACATACATGTTTACTGTGGAACTGGCAGTCTACATACATGTTTACTCTGGAACTGGCAGTCTACATACATGTTTACTTATGGAACTGGCAGTCTACATACATGTTTACTCTGGAACTGGCAGGTCTACATACATGTTTACTTATGGAACTGGCAGTCTACATACATGTTTACTTATGGAATGGCAGTCTACATACATGTTTACTCTGGAACTGCAGTCTACATACTGTTTACTTATGGAACTGGCAGTCTACACACATGTTTACTTATGGAACTGTCAGTCTACACACATGTTTACTTATGGAACTGGCAGTCTACATACATGTTTACTTATGGAACTGTCAGTCTACATACATGTTTACTTATGGAACTGGCAGTCTACAACATGTTTACTCGTGGAACTGGCAGTCTACATACTGTATACTCATGGAACTGGCAGTCTACACACATGTTTACTTATGGAACTGGCAGTCTACACACATGTTTACTTATGGAACTGTCAGTCTAATACATGTTTACTTATGGAACTGGCAGTCTACATACATGTTTACTTATGAACTGTCAGTCTACATACATGTTACTTATGGAACTGGCAGTCTACAACATGTTTACTTATGGAATGGCAGTCTACATACATGTTTACTTATGGAACTGCAGTCTACATACATGTTTACTTATGGAACTGTCAGTCTACATACATGTTTACTTATGGAACGGCAGTCTACATACATGTTTACTTATGGAATGGCAGTCTACATACATGTTTACTTATGGAACTGGCAGTTACAACATGTTTACTTATGGAATGGCAGTCTACATACATGTTCACTTATGGAACTGGCAGTCTACATACATGTTTACTTATGGAACTGTCAGTCTACATACATTTTACTTATGGAACTGGCAGTCTACATACATGTTTACTTATGGAACTGCAGTCTACATACATGTTTACTTATGGAACTGTCAGTCTACATACATGTTTACTCGTGGAACTGGCAGTCTACATACATGTTTACTTATGGAACTGGCAGTCTACATACTGTTTACTTATGGAACTGTCAGTCTACATACATGTTACTTTGGAACTGTCAGTCTACATACATGTTTACTTATGGAACTGCAGTCTACATACATGTTTACTTATGGACTGGCAGTCTACATACATGTTTACTTATGGAACTGGCAGTCTACACACATGTTTACTTATGGAACTGTCAGTCTACATACATGTTACTTATGGAACTGGCAGTCTACATACATGTTTACTTATGGAACTGTCAGTCTACATACATGTTCACTTATGGAACTGGCAGTTTACACACATGTTTACTGTGGAACTGGCAGGTCTACATACATGTTACTTATGGAACTGTCAGTCTACATACATGTTTACTTATGGAACTGGCAGTTTACTACATGTTTACTTATGGAACTGCAGTCTACATACATGTTTATTATGGAACTGTCAGTCTACATACATGTTCACTTATGGAACTGGCAGTTTACACACATGTTTACTTATGGACTGGCAGTCTACATACATGTTTACTTATGGAACTGGCAGTCTACATACATGTTTACTTATGGAACTGGCAGTCTACATACATGTTTACTTATGGAACTGTCAGTCTACACACATGTTTACTTATGGAACTGGCAGTCTAATACATGTTTACTTATGGAACTGTCAGTCTACATACATGTTTACTTATGGAACTGGCAGGCCTACATACATGTTTACTTATGGAACTGGCAGTCTACATACATGTTTACTTATGGAACTGGCAGTCTACACACATGTTTACTTATGGAACTGTCAGTCTACATACATGTTTACTTATGGAACTGGCAGTCTACATACATGTCTACTTATGGAACTGGCAGTCTACACACATGTTTACTTATGGAACTGTCAGTCTACATACATGTTTACTCGTGGAACTGGCAGTCTACTACATGTTTACTTATGGAACTGGCAGTCTACATACATGTTTACTCGTGGAACTGGCAGGTCTACACACATGTTTACTTATGGAACTGGCAGTCTACATACATGTTTACTTATGGAACTGGCAGTCTACATACATGTTTACTTATGGAACTGGCAGTCTTCATACATGTTTACTCGTGTAACTGGCAGGTCTACATACATGTTTTCTTATGGAACTGGCAGGTCTACATACATGTTCACTTATGGAACTGGCAGGTCTACATACATGTTCACTTATGGAACTGGCAGGTCTACATACATGTTTACTCGTGGAACTGGCAGGTCCACACACATGTTTACTTATGGAACTGGCAGTCTTAATACATGTTTACTTATGGAACAGGCAGCCTACATACATGTTTACTCGTTGAACTGGCAGTCTACATACATGTTTACTCGTGGAACTGGCAGGTCTACATACATGTTTACTCGTGGAACTGGCAGTCTACATACATGTTTACTTATGGAACTGGCAGTCTACATACATGTTTACTCGTGGAACTGGCAGGTCTACATACATGTTTACTTATGGAACTGGCAGTCTACATACATGTTTACTTATGGAACTGGCAGTCTACATACATGTTTACTCGTGGAACTGGCAGTCTACATACATGTTTACTTATGGAACTGGCAGTCTACACACATGTTTACTTATGGAACTGTCAGTCTACACACATGTTTACTTATGGAACTGGCAGGTCTACATACATGTTTTCTTATGGAACTGTCAGTCTACATACATGTTTACTTATGGAACTGGCAGTCTACACACATGTTTACTCGTGGAACTGGCAGGTCTACATATATGTATACTCATGGAACTGGCAGGTCTACACACATGTTTACTTATGGAACTGGCAGTCTACACACATGTTTACTTATGGAACTGTCAGTCTACATACATGTTTACTTATGGAACTGGCAGTCTACATACATGTTTACTTATGGAACTGTCAGTCTACATACATGTTTACTTATGGAACTGGCAGTCTACATACATGTTTACTTATGGAACTGGCAGTCTACATACATGTTTACTTATGGAACTGGCAGTCTACATACATGTTTACTTATGGAACTGTCAGTCTACATACATGTTTACTTATGGAACTGGCAGTCTACATACATGTTTACTTATGGAACTGGCAGTCTACATACATGTTTACTTATGGAACTGGCAGTCTACATACATGTTTACTTATGGAACTGGCAGTCTACATACATGTTCACTTATGGAACTGGCAGGTCTACATACATGTTTACTTATGGAACTGTCAGTCTACATACATGTTTACTTATGGAACTGGCAGTCTACATACATGTTTACTTATGGAACTGGCAGTCTACATACATGTTTACTTATGGAACTGTCAGTCTACATACATGTTTACTCGTGGAACTGGCAGTCTACATACATGTTTACTTATGGAACTGGCAGTCTACATACATGTTTACTTATGGAACTGTCAGTCTACATACATGTTTACTTATGGAACTGTCAGTCTACATACATGTTTACTTATGGAACTGTCAGTCTACATACATGTTTACTTATGGAACTGGCAGTCTACATACATGTTTACTTATGGAACTGGCAGTCTACACACATGTTTACTTATGGAACTGGCAGTCTACATACATGTTTACTTATGGAACTGGCAGTCTACATACATGTTTACTTATGGAACTGTCAGTCTACATACATGTTCACTTATGGAACTGGCAGTTTACACACATGTTTACTCGTGGAACTGGCAGGTCTACATACATGTTTACTTATGGAACTGTCAGTCTACATACATGTTTACTTATGGAACTGGCAGTTTACACACATGTTTACTTATGGAACTGTCAGTCTACATACATGTTTACTTATGGAACTGTCAGTCTACATACATGTTCACTTATGGAACTGGCAGTTTACACACATGTTTACTTATGGAACTGTCAGTCTACATACATGTTTACTTATGGAACTGTCAGTCTACATACATGTTTACTTATGGAACTGTCAGTCTACATACATGTTTACTTATGGAACTGGCAGTCTACATACATGTTCACTTATGGAACTGGCAGTTTACACACATGTTTACTTATGGAACTGTCAGTCTACATACATGTTTACTTATGGAACTGTCAGTCTACACACATGTTTACTTATGGAACTGTCAGTCTACATACATGTTTACTTATGGAACTGTCAGTCTACATACATGTTTACGTATGGAACTGGCAGTCTACACACATGTTTACTTATGGAACTGTCAGTCTACATACATGTTTACTTATGGAACTGTCAGTCTACATACATGTTTACTCGTGGAACTGGCAGTGTACACACATGTTTACTTATGGAACTGGAGGCCTACACACATGTTTACTTATGGAACTGGCAGGTCTACATACATGTTTACTCGTGGAACTGGCAGTCTACACACATGTTTACTCGTGGAACTGGCAGGTCTACATACATGTTTACTCGTGTAACTGGCAGGTCTACATACATGTTTACTTGTGGAACTGGCAGGTCTACATACATGTTTACTCGTGGAACTGGCAGGTCTACATACATGTTTACTCGGGAGATCGGGAAAATGTACACCCCTTACCCACAGGGCGGGGGCATCCTGTGAAATCGAACCCAAGACCTTCTGATCCTAAATCCGACGTGTATCCGCTTGACCAGAGCGCCCATTACAGGGCATTTTGAATAGCAGAAGAGGCGCTTGAACGTCAGTGTTATTGCTGTTTAAAGCCCAGGCGACTGCGTAGAGCCACATCAGGGTCATAATCATTTCAATACATACACAATACTTCAACAGGGAACAGGGGGGGGGGGGGGAGAAGAAAATTCGAGTACACAAAATCAGTGCATTTGCGTGCATGATCTAAGGTGATGCCCCTGGCGATGACCTCTCCGTCCAGTTTATCACACAGGGAATTTAAATATACATACACTGAATACAACTTTAAACGTAACTAAGAACATATGAAAACGAGTCTACATTATCTAAAACTGCTTTCACATATATCATTTCCTTACAACCAAAAATGTATTTAATACTTGTATCCAATTATCAATCCAAAGAGAAGGTATGTAAGACTGAATCGACTAGCAAAGCAGAAAATGATAGGAAGAAATGACAGAAAGCAAAGGAACAAGGCATAAACAAAGAGAGTCACAGAAGAGAGAAAATTTCTAGTACAGAGTTTTCAGAAGGCGGGGATACTATTTATACTGAAAGAGCCCCCGGCTTACCCACGGGGGAAGCTTGAACGTCATATCAGAATAAAACCATATAACTGTATCTAATGAAAGAAATCGCCGCATCATTCTGCGACAGGTTCTAACTAAAGAGATAAAAATGACCGCCAAGGGCTGTGTCATATTCATGCGGCCTCAGTAGCTCAGTTGGTTGAGCGTCGGATTCACATGCTAATAGTTGTGGGTTCGAATCCCCGGTTGCTCTACATTAAAACTGGCCTTCTCACTGTCCCATTTTAACATCACTGTTGTTCTGGTGGTGTCAGTGTAGAATTAGATGCCCCCTCCTGTCCCATTTTAACATCATTGTTGTTCTGGTGGTGTCAGTGTAGAATTAGATACCCCCTCCTGTCCCATTTTAACATCATTGTTGTTCTGGTGGTGTCAGTGTAGAATTAGATACCTCCCTCCTGTCCCATTTTAACATCATTGTTGTTCTGGTGGTGTCAGTGTAGAATTAGATACCCCCCTCCTGTCCCATTTTAACACCATTGTTGTTCTGGTGGTGTCAGTGTAGAATTAGATACCCCCCTCCTGTCCCATTTTAACATCATTGTTGTTCTGGTGGTGTCAGTGTAGAATTAGATACCTCCCTCCTGTCCCATTTTAACATCATTGTTGTTCTGGTGGTGTCAGTGTAGAATTAGATACCCCCCTCCTGTCCCATTTTAACATCATTGTTGTTCTGGTGGTGTCAGTGTAGAATTAGATACCCCCCTCCTGTCCCATTTTAACATCATTGTTGTTCTGGTGGTGTCAGTGTAGAATTAGATACCCCTCCTCCCCCCACCTCTCCCCACTTCCCTGGGACGGTTATCCCTATCGGCCATATCACCTGGGGTGGGTGCCGACGTAAAAACAACTAAATCAATCAATCAATCTTTGTGTCATATTCAAAGACGCGGTGGTCAAGTGAGCAAGACATCACACTTCCAATCAGAAGGTCTGCGGTTCGATCCTGCCTGAGTATCTCCCGCCTGGTGGTAGGCGTACTAAACTGTATTACAGCGAGTCCTTACCTATGTGTGGGAGAATAGCGCTGTATAAATGTGATTTATTATTATTAGTAGTAGTAGTATTATTATTACGATATTCTTAACAATAACGACTATAAACTTCACTATTGTGATAAATGGGAGGATAAACTTAATCCTCTGACTCTCGCACCCTATCCACCAACTGCAAAAAATTTAACCTTTTGACTCCCTTACCCTATCCACCAGCTTCCTGCAGGAAGCTAATGGATAGGGTAAGGGAGTCAAAGGGTTATGCGTTTGCTTTACTAGCATGGTTGACAATATAGAAAGCTAATGGACAGGGTGCGGGAGTCAAAGGGTTAATAAAACAATCACAGTATGGGCCAAGCAATCAGGACAACATGCAAACACGCACCCGAGTAAACATTAAAACGCACCAGTAGGGAACAAACAAACAAAAACCAAAGTTAATGTCAGATCAATCTTTGTGATAACAAAATGAGGTCAGGTCCTCTTTCAGTACTTTTGCATGTGCACGAGGATTGTATCCAATCGTTCGGGCAGATTCAAATGGTATGCCGTCCAGTAGGTGCGCCAATATATAGTCCATCAGCCAGTATCTAAGTTCAGTACACTATCATTTTGGTTTAACAAACGTGATTTTTTCCTTAAAATCTAATTCACTAAAGTATTGTAGGTGTCAGTAACAAGGCAATATGCTATTCTTATAACAAAAATCGAAAAACAAACAAACAAATCCTTGTTCTAAATCCCCACCCTGTCCCCAAAACCACTGACCTTAAACGGCTGATGCGCTGTTTGCAGACGTGTGTGTCTATAATTGTCAGAATGTCATCAAGAATGCAATAATTCAGAATTCAAATCAGAATTATAACAGCAAGCAAAACATACCACTGAAGTGGTCATATTTTTTAAAAGACAAAGAACGCATGCTTTTTCAATCACCTCTCTATGATGTTCTATTTCAGTTTGTGGTGGTCACAATGCTTCTTTCAGACCGCTAAATCAAATGTATTATTATTTATAAAAAGAGAATGACCGTCAGGTGCGATTACCGAGTAAAGTAAATGTGTACTGTTACAGCTTAAAGACATTTATAGGACATTTTATGAGGAAAGGGAAATTAGAGCACCTGGTAGACCCAGGGAGAAAATATCGGACGGACTTGCAGGGTGGCTGAGGACAGACAGGGTAAGAGACGTATTTGCAGCGACCGGGGATAGATTCGTCTGGAGGCCCATGATCGCCAACGCCATGCGGCAGGGCACATGATGATGATGATGATGATGATGATGATGATATGACAAGCCAAGACAGAGAAAGGTTGTGTCATTTGCACTGGTACGGACAGAGAAAAAAAAGGACTGAGTGAAAAATACACACGTACGCACGTTCGAACGCATAAACACTCACACTGAGAAAAATTGGGTGGGGGATGGGGGAAGAGGTATGGGGTGGGTGGGGGTTGTCAATGTAGGATGCTGGTTGACAGCGTGCGGGAGTCAAAAGGTTAATCAAATTAAAAAATTCGGTTTACTTATTTATTCATTTATACCAGTTTTCCCTCTGTTTTCCGTTGCCGTCTTTTTAATTTTTCTTCAAAATTTTTTATTTATCTGTTCATTTATTTACTTGGTCTTGTTACAAATAATGCTTATTTCTCGATCTATTTCAATTTTCGTTTTAGAAGAAATGACAAAGCCATGCTTTACTCAGCAAAGCACACATTTACGAACAAGGATACCTTTTGCCTCCTGATGTGATTTATTTCTGAAAAACACACACACACACGCACACACACACACACACACACACACACACACACACACACACACACGCACGCACACACACACACACACACACACACACACACAACACATACACAACACCACACAAACGCACGCACGCATACACACACGCGGGGGCGGGGTGTGTGTGTGTGTGTGTGTGTGTGGTGTGTGTGTGTGTGTGGGTGGTGTGAGAGAGAGAGAGAGAGAGGAGAGAGAGAGAGAGAGAAGAGCGCGCTTCAGATTGAGATTCAGATCCAGATATTGCCCCTTATGACAGAGGAGTAAAACAACATATCACAAATGCCATCATCATTACCAAGTCATAGCCTATTTTTTTTCTTCGAAATATCAAATACGTCACGCAACAAACATTTCTCTTAGGTGAAAAGCTTCGAAATGTCAAACCATGTATAACGTTTTCGTCCATGGATGTCAACTGAAACAAACACGGCTGACGGTAACATTTTCCTTGGGATAAATCTGATACGAAGATCAATCAACACAGGACATTCAAAACAAATTGGATGTCATCCATTTTGGTTCACTACAGGGAGGCCACAATGGCCCGTTAGCTCAGCTGGTTAGAGCGCCACGCTGATTATGCCGTGGCCGTGGGTTTGATCCTCGAGTGGACCACAGGTTTTCTCCATTACTCTGCATCAGTGACGTCAGTGCACATGGAGTTTATTCCAAGAGCGAGACGTTCTCTTGAGATATCCAAAACTGACACAGAGAGGGCATAATAATTCAGAGCTGTTAGAGTGTTTATATCGAAAAAAAGTGTTCATTTATTTTAGGGATACCAAAGCACCCGTCTCTTTCTACAACCAGGCATATCAAAGTTTATGTTCACAAATACAAGCACCTAGATATCCAGTTCTGTTTTCTTCTTGAATCTAAATAACACATATCACAAGCTTCACGTGGAAGTCTGCTATTTTCCTTTTTAATAACTTCAGCCAACAGCAAACACATCTGATTGCAGCACAGATAAATTCCTATATCTCTATATTCCATAAACCAAATCATTAGCTTTTCTTTTTTTTTCCATTAAAAACTTCTTTAGCGCCAGCAGATGAACCAATTCATAGTGTACAGCATTATTTCTATCCACATCCAATGCTTCTGGACCATATGCATAATGGGTTGTAGCACACTTAGGCATTAACGTTTTTACAAACACTTCGAAAGGGTTAGTATTCAACAAAATCTGTTTCCTCTCTCTCTCTTCTCTCTCTCTCTCTCTCTCTCTCTCTCTCTCTCTCTCTCTCTCTCTCTCTCCTCTCTCTCTCATGTTTCACAAAACATTCTTACTCTACTGGAAAAATCTCTATAAGCAGCCACAAAAATCTAACGAGTGGAAAAAATGATTCTTAGACATTTACAATCATGGACAACTGGCATGATACCACTATAATACGTCTTCTATCTTTCCCTTGCAAGCAAATAACCCCTCTGCAAAACACAATAACAT
>CM060313.1:4984455-4986955 GCA_030674185.1 Monoplex corrugatus | reverse complement strand
CTTATTCATTAAATAAACAATTTGTTAATAACATCTGATATTTTATAAAATGTGAGAGTTAAAGAAAACAAACAAGTAAACAAATATAATCAAAGGACACAACTCTTGAGAATTATCTCCCATGTTGCATAGAACTTCTCAAATCTAACACAGTTTGCGCTACCCATTCAGCTAGCATAGAAGCAGATACAAAGTACAAAAACAGTAGATGTATGTCACCATTTGTTGTAATAGCTGATCATTCCTAGTCATGTGTTCTATTGATAAATTATGCAATAGGTAAATGAACACATGAACTACACACACACACACCACACACACACACACACACACACACACACACACACACACACACACACACACAACTCTTTGGCTGCCAGGATATCAGTAAACAAATGTTTTCAGTCAGTCTGGCCTATTTCTTCATGAATTAAACAGAACTGGGTTGGACTGGATTCCTTCTTTTTGTTTGTTTGTTTGTTTGTTGTTACAAGGGCTTTCCTCCCCAGTGAGAAAAGATATGCCATAGAATGGCACCACATATTTTCTATTGTTCCCGAGAGTGTGAAATTTTGTACAGAATTTTGTGAGAGGCAACTCTTTGGCTGCCAGGATATCTTTTATGCATGCTCCACATCACAGATTCTCGGTTTATCAGATATTCAAAAGACTAGCACCATGACCAACATCTAAGCTCTAGTGGACAGGAGAGAAAATCTGACCATTCCGATATCAAACCATTGCATTCTAAAACCTTTCTCTTCCTAAGGTAGGTGCTTTATCCCATGAATGTAAACCATCCAAAAACATGTAACATTGTCAGTTACAGTCACACTCGAAGGCCTAGCTGTAAGAGAGATTTCATGGGACCTACTGTTATATTTCATCACAAGTCCTTTCATAACTTGTTTCACAATTTATGGCTTTTTCTTTTTTTTTTTAATGCTTATAAAAGTGTTCTGAAGTCAGAAATCTGCCTGTCTGTCTGTCTTCTGTCTCTATGTGTGTCTCTCTCACCACTCTCTCTCTCTTTCTCCCCGCCCTTCCGCCCCCCCCCCCCCCCTTCATAACATACATACACACACACATGTATGCATGCATTACATGCTCTTACTGCACACACATGCACTCATATACATACACACATGTATACACTTATACACAGTGGTACAATCAATGAATCTGGTGAGAATCACCTTGAGCTTCCATACTCTGTCATGGGTCTGTATCACTCTTACTTCCTTTGATTTACTCTATAATCTCTTTCAGTATTTCAAAGACTAGTTAAAATTTTCCCCTCAATACAATATAGTCTATCTCAGCAGCATCATAGTGGTTTTCAGAATATTTTCTGCTTGACACATGTGTGAATCACTGAATGCCACGTGTGTGTGAGTGAGTGAGTGAGTGAGTGAGTGTGTGTGTGTGTGTGTGTGTGTGTGTGTGTGTGTGTGTGTGTGTGTGTGTGTGTGTGTGTGTGTGTGTGTGTGTGTGTGTGTGTGTGTGTGTTCGTTCGTTCCTTGATTTAACGTCTTTTCACTATAAGTGATATTAGACGGATAAAAATGGCATGGAGGATGATTTTTTTTTTTTTGGGGGGGGGGGGGGAGAGGGAGGAGGGGAAAGAAGGGAACAGAGTAAGAGACGGAAAAAAAATTAAAAGGAACCGGCAAGGTCTTTAGAAAAATGATATGGATGATCAGAGAAATGAAACTAGAACAACGCTAACATCAAATGTAAAAGAAAAATCGTCATAAAAAGCAAAACAAAACAAAATAAGATAATGATAATTAAAATAATAACCTTAAAGTAAAACATTAACAGGACTGTGAACCAATGATTCTGAAATTTTAACTAACAGAACTTGATCTGATATCACTTCTTTAAAATGCTTTTCAAGATAGTTTCCTTGTGTAAACATCTTTGGTAAAAAATAACGAAGCTTTCTGCAGTAAAACAAACAGTGATACAATGTGAATTGTTCACCGCAAATACATAAAACGTTTTTACAATATTTTGTTTTCAAAGCGTTCAGTTGAATACGAAAATATGTGGTAACAATTAATCTCAAATGATATATCGAAGAATACTGCATTTTTTTACAGATATTTTGAATTGAAAGTTTGATTCTTTTTTGAGACACAAATTTTTCATTTAAATCTTCATGAAATCGAATCCATGATGCTAATTCTAGCGAGTTGTAAGCTTCTTTTACCGAGGTGTTAACATGTAATTCTATGGAATTTTCAAAACGGAGTGCACCGGATTTAGCTGCTCTGTCAACTACGTTGTTGCCGTGAAGACCAACGTGAGAAGGCACCCAGCATAAACTGATTTCCGAGCCATTTATCTTTAAACAGTGTATTAGATGATTTGCCTCAATTATTAAATCAGGTCTTGTGTCTGTATCAAAAGACTGTAAGGCATATAATACAGATTTTGAATCAACAAACAGAACTACTTTGAAAGGCACAGGCCGAAGGCTTATTAAATAATGCAA
>CM060313.1:4866955-4979455 GCA_030674185.1 Monoplex corrugatus | reverse complement strand
TCGCTTTCCTGCAGTTCATGTCGAAATTCATGATGTAGATTTTACTGATTTAGATAGATCTACTTCTCTACTCTAGACTACTGACTAGTCACTAGTGATACCGCGATGATGCCGATTTCACCGAGCTATAAGACGACACTGTAAGTGTAAACTGTTAAAATTGAGTTTTTTTTTTTTTCCCCCTAGCGGTTCTTTGGGTCTGCAAAACAGGCGTGCGTAATAACACACGCACACACTTCAACGCACGTGTACATAATAACATATCATATGATCATATCATATGTGTGTGTGTGTGTGTGTGTGTGTGTGGTGTGTGGCTTTCATAAATGATCTGTGCATCCACAAACATGCATATTATTATTTTATACATGCATGACGTGTCTAATTTGTGTCATTTACAATAAAGTTTATTGTGTGTGGTGGCACACATGTGTGTGTGCGCACTCTCTCTCTCTGTCACACACACACACACACACACAACACACACACACACACACACACACACACACACACACACACACACACACCCCTTTCACATTACACAGCCTGTTCTGTCAGGTTCTGAGCTAGTTCTACTTCTGCTTTGTAATCAATACATGTTAAAAAAAAATCATTAGCCTAATGTTCTAAAAGAGAAAATCTTTTCTCATTTTAATGTTAGAATCATCACACTTAATGATTTATGCAATTTCCTTTGTGCTCACCTTTTCTTTTCTCTGTGTGATGTCCATCCTGTTTTCTGCACCACCTTATTGGCTACAGAAACTGGGCCAGCTTTTACAATGATATGATGACGATGAGGATAATAATAGTTATGAGACTGCATGACTTGGCTTTACGCTAACTCATGATATATCCTGGTGTTAACCAGGTCTAAGGAGATACAGACACCCACAGTGTTAGTCAGGAGATTTGAGCAGCACCATTGGACTTTATTTGGAGGCACATCCATGAAGCGGATGAAACTTGACTGTGGTGTTGCAGTCTTTCCTGTGAGTCCATGGCACTTTTAACGTTGAGATTGAGAAGGAGCAGGTCAGGGTTGAAAAACCCCACAGTGATTTTGATAATGACAGATGGTGATTTGAACCCATAACCTTCCAGTTGGTAGTCTGTTGCGCTTATCACTACACCACAGTCACACACATATCAATTTTAGTTTCATTTTCATTTTCACTTTTCAAGATGATATCTCCACGTTCAGAATAAAATGATATCACAGTTTGCCACATGATCATGATGGATAAAATCACAAAGTGATCATGGTATAAGCCTTATAAAGTTATAGGTATATATCTGTACATAGGCCATATATACTGGCAAGGTCTCGGGGGTGGGGGTGGGTAGAGAACCAGGACTGACCAGAGGGTTGAATCGACAACCCCATGCTTATGAGCATGGTGCTCTAACAACTAAATTCATGGGTGTCTGAAAAACATGAATGTCAAGATGATGTTAAGGTGTTAGAATATTTTCTGGCACCTTTTTATACTAATGTTAATTGTTTTCATAATTTGCTCATTGTTGTGTTGAATTTTTATGTAATGAAATATGTATTGTGATAGGGTTATAATAAATATAGGCTTAATAACCACTTAATCTCTTTAAACGAGAAGAACTATGAATAAAAAGAAATGACACCCAAAGGTTGCATTTTGAGAAAAAAAAGTTGATCCCATAAACCTAAACCAGGGTATACAGGGAATGATGTAGCAAAATCTTCACTACACTTGGATCATGTTTTGATGACAAAAAGTCCTGCTTCTTCTATCACTGTTTTACCATCCATAACCCTGAAGAGGATCAGATAACCTCAGCTGGATGAACTGGAAGCTGCTAGGACATCAGGTGTGATTCACACCCTTGCAAACTAATGTTAGCAGATTGGATGGCGGAGCACATTAACTGTTTGACTACCACACCCTGTTTACTGGCATCCAGCATTCTCAATCATGAAAAGAGAAAATTAAGAAAATAAATAGCAAACAACAGTAAACACACATGTATACACACACACACACACATACATACATACATACATACATACACTTACATGCACATGCCTACATGCATGATGCCAAAAAACAAACAGTGAATCATGCAAGTAAATAAAAAACAAAACAGAAAAAACTCAACTCGGCAGAATGCAAAACAAAGCAAAACAAGAAGAAAAAATCTAAAAACACACTCACACACATGCATGCAGGCATGCACGCATGTATGCGTGCACGTGCAGCGCGCGCACAGCACACGCCACACACACACACACACACACACACACCACACACACACACACACACACACACCACACACACAACGCACAGAGAAAAGAAAACAAGACAAAATAAAAAGCAAACAAATATCATGACTAACTGAAAGACATACACTGATAGTAGACAACACAACAAACCAGCCACAAACACGCACACAGTGTTATAGCCTTCACTGATCTCCAGCTGTCTTTTCCATTTCGTCACAATTCCTTATCTCCGTTTCAAGAAAAGCCACCTTACTTTCCAATCCAATATGTAGTAGTCTGTGCACTGTTACTTTTGAGATGGTACCAGTGTTTGCCTAATGGATGGTGGCTATTGTCTTTCCTTTCATAGCAGATTTTCAGCCACTTCCTATGTCTATTCCTTTTTGAGTAAGGTGATCTGTGGTATGATGACTCACATTTTGTTTGCAAAGGTATGATTTCAAGCATCTGAGGATTTGGGGCTTTTCAAGATATTTTTGTTGTATTGGCATTCCTTGCAAGTTTGTCTCTGCGTTCATTTCTTTTGACACTAGTGTGTCTAATGCAGTAGATCCCCATGATATTTTGTAGATTGATAGGCTTATTGCTTTGTGTCAGTCCAGGGTTCCAACTCCATTTTGCACTTTTTGAAGTAGGGTCATCAAGTCAGCCAGTTTTTGAAATAGGTTCATCGAGTTAGTCATTTGTAAGACAGAACTCAAATTCTTTCTTTTAAATGTCAATTAAAGTTAGATCTCTGTCTCCATGAAAAGTGCTATTAGGATAGAAAAACAAATAAGTGAACAAACAAACAGCAAACCAAACAACTAACCAAACTGTGGATAATTTTCCCCCCTCAAACTAGTTTTTATTCTTGTCAAGTAACATACTGACCAAAAAACAAAAACACCCCCCACAAAAAAAACCCCATTGATATATAATAATAAAGCAGACAAAATTGTATCAGATTGAGAAAATTGTATCAGAATCAGATTGTTTAAACAATTAATGAATTATATGACTCATTATGAGCCGTCCATACTCCATATCACCAGCAAAACACTTCATATGCGGTGTGTGCATGATGACATGCCATTACTATCAACAAACTTGAAAATGAATGTACATGTGTATGGCACAGAGAAAACAAGCTTGTTAAATGTTGTGAATCTAAAAATTCATCTGAAACCAATGGTAGATAAAACAGCCATTTTTCTCAAATAGTTTTGTGTTGTTTTCTTCTGTGTAGTATTTTGTGATAAGATACGTATCTTCAAAAACTATTCAGAGGGGTGATGCTGTTAGAATTTCTTTGATTTTGAATTTGCATTATAAAAAATCATTTTGTGTATAATGATTATCAAATCAAATATTAAATCTCTGTACATATTTTCAACGATATCAAACAAAATAATGTTTTAAATAATGTTTTTAGTTATTAATCTAATATTTGTTGAAGTTACATATTTTAACCAAGATTACAGACAGGATTCACAAACTTTTATTTTTATACACACACACACACACACACACACACACACACACACACACACACACACACACACACACACACACACACACACACCACACACACACACACACACACACACACACACACACACACACACACACACACAGAGTAACACATCCACACACACACACACACACAGAGTAATACATCCACACAAACACACACACACACATTGTACACACATTCATGCACACACGCACATTTACTCAAGGGTTGTAGTTATCATTATCAATACATGATCAAGCAAGATGTTAGGAATTTAGGAGTTAGGTAGAAAGTGGAAAATCTGCAGTGTGCATCTATTACTATGTAGGCATATGTTTGTAAATTTGATAATGACATGTACTAGTAACAATGTAATAGTAATGAGAAAAGTAAAAGCATTCTGGCTCATCTCATGAACCAGTACCGCTTGAGTTTGTATTTCAGACTGCCGCAGAGCCTTTGAACTTTTGACTCCCTCACCCTAATCACCAGCTTCCTGTGTGATCAGATATGATAGCTAAGCCAAAATGTCACCTTTTCACTCCATCACCAGTTTCCTGGACACTGGTGGATAGAGTGATGGAGTGAAAGGGTGATTTTTTTTGTGGTTGGTGGATAGGGTGAGGGAATCAAAAGAACTAGCATTATCTGAAATTAGTATAATTCGCAGCACCAGTGACCATGATGTGGCTAAACCCAGCCAAGATGTCAGAAACCAAATAGCCTGAGGCATAAAAGGTCACAAGAGATACAGATACTGATAAATTTCAGGCTTTTTCCCCCTAAAGGTCACAGAGCCAATTGATTGAGTTAAATGCGTGCTTGTGGATAAAAGCGTTATGGCCAGCAGAGCTGAAAATATGCCTAGATCATAAGAACATGAACATGAATGATGAACATGATGACAGGTGCCCACATTACGGCAAATCAGCCTTGAAGTTGAAACCTTCTCTAGTAGCAAAAATCTTAAAAATGCCTGATTATTGATAAAGTGTTGGCAAGCTTGACACTACAGCAAGCTGGATATTGCAGTAGTGGTAACTCATCTTTAGTCTGCTTATTCTTTTCATTTTCATTTGATTTAAAAAAAATCTTTTTCATACTACATCAGTACAGAAGAAAGATTATCTGTGTAAAGTTTCCCATTCACTGTTGAGTGTTCAAAAATGAAATTATCATTTTCAGATGCTGTATTGAAAGGTTGGGAATGCCAAGAAACAGATCGTGGGGTACCTTTCTATATTCAGTAAGCCAATATTGTTGATTTGTGTGTTCTTTTATTAATTGTATCTGAAGTCATTGTTTGAAACTGTAAATTGTAATATTCATATTAGCATATGTTATGTACAGAATTAGTCTCAAAACTGTACAGTGTGTCATATAAATAATATGTAATCTAGTAGAAATTGTTGCAGCTTGTGTAATACAAAGTGTAATGTCATGCACTCATTATGTTAACTGAAGCACTCATCTTATTACTAATACTACAGATTACTGTAAATTGATTAGTGATATTTCAAATTTAGTCATTATTGATAATCATAATGATATGAAACAAATTGTAACGCATTAATCATCATCGATTTATTTCTGATTAACAGCTTTAGAAAGATTGAAATGTAGATCTTATTGTCCCTTTCCTTCCATTTTGTTTTGTTTCTACATTTCTTTGTGTTTTTTTGTTTTTTTGTTTTTTTTTGTTTCACTAATTAGTAATTTCCCACTTGTCTTCCTCTGTTTGTTGTTGTTGTGTTTTGTTATTTTTTGTAAAATCTAAATCAGTTGACTGCCGGCATTCAGTTGAATAGGAACCAAAAACACACAACAATAGAATCAGAAAGTGTATTCAATGTAACAAAACAAGACAACCACAAATTGTAGATCAACTGGCCTTTGTCAAATGTATACGAAGACAAGAGAGAATAAATACACAAAACTATGCGGAAAAATATTAGTAAGACTTCCCTGACTGTATTTTCTCCTACTCAAAAAATGTCAGGGAAATCTTACTTCTGTTTTTTTTTTTCACTAAGTATTGTCTTTTGTAATTGTATACACTTGATAAAGGCTAGTTTGCAGAAAATGTGTTTCTGTCTTATTTTGTTTTATCAGGTACAGTCATGTTGATATTCTGATTTTGTTTTCGTGTGCTTTTTTTGTCGTTTGTTCTTTACTCATTTTTATGCTTTCTTTGAGCAGTAAAAACTGATGGCAAAACTGACTGGGACCATCCCTACTACACTAAAGTCATTGAAGAGCTGGGTAAGAATATGAAGATTGCAGTTTCTCTGTTTTGTATGACTGTAGACATTCTCTTGTATGCAAGAAAACAATTTTTGTGTGCAAAGAACATTTGGAAAAATCTTGTGATTTCTTAGAAATGTTAATTACTGAATGTGACACGTACTTGAACTGTTTCTTTGTCGTCTGGATTTTGTTCAAGAGGATTGATCACCTGTGAAAAATCTTATATATTCACAAGGTTGTAAAGTAGGGCAGGGAAAGGGACCTATGATATTCTAAGCTGACACCACCAGGATGGCTGGGGCATTAAGATGGGCAGTGAACAAGTCAGCTTTTATTATGCAGCATGGAATTGGACTTGAGACATGACCTAACGAGCAACTACAAACTTTTGATAATAAACAGTGTGGACCTTGTGATATAGTGCAGATGGATGGATAGTATTTGTGCACAGGCTTTCCTTTTTCTTTTTTTTTAACAGGCTTTTTTTATTTTGCAGGATTTCTTCTTCTTGTCTTCCTGTCTCTCAATCTCCTTATATATTAGACCGTTTTTTTTTTTTTAGGGTGAATGGGAAGCCTGGAGTATCATAAAGATGATCACGATAAGTTGGGGAGATAGCTAATCCAAATCATAACATCTTGGATTGTTTTGTAAACAGTGGAGAATGGAGTTAAGATAGCAGATGGATAGAGGGGGCAAGTAGCTGAAAAGTGGGTTGACATTTGTTAGAACTGTCTTTGTAATGAAAATTGTATGTCCATGAACAGATGCATACCAAGAGGTACGCTATGCAGCCTACAGAACAGCTCTCAAACTGCGCCATCTTCAGAAAAAGTTTGGATGTATGTATTAGTTTAGTTGGTTTAGCTCCTTGTGCTATAAGTCAGTTGAAGTTTTGTGCATAACAGTACTTTTTTGAGGGGGGAGGAAGATGATATAACTATAAGTGACCATATCATAACATCAGACCTTTGCAGAAAGGCCTACGTCTGTGTTTGTAGAAAAATTCACTTTCTTAAATAGAGATACACAAATACAGGATTTTTCTTTAAGATTTTTTACTAAAAACCATAAAACTTTTATTAAAAGACTAAAACCCAAACCATGAAAGTTTATGTACAAGAATTCAATTAACCCTTTGACTCCCACACACTCTGTACACAAGCATCTTGCATTGTCAACCATGCTAGCAAAGCAAAAACTTAACCCTTTGATTCCCTTACGCTATCCACCTGAAGGAAGCTGGTGGATAGGGTGAAGGAGTCAAAGGGTTAAGTTTTTGCAGTTGGCAGATAGGGTGCAGGAGTCAAAGGGTTGAATCTTCTCTGCAAAAGGTTCTTTATCTGTGTTAATGTAAACTCTGTTCAAGTCCTCAGTGAATGCAGTACATTTTTTCATAGTAGTTTCTCATCTCGGCTGCATCATTCATCTTTTTCTTATTGAATTTGTATGATTGTTCAGATCTTACGTCATGCAAATGGAGACACTATACTTTTTTTTATATTGACAGAGATGTGTAAAGCAAGTGCCATATTTTTTGAGTGTTTGTATCAGATTGAAGGAATTAAGATCAAAAGACTACCAGTGGTAGTTTTGTTAATATACTAATTAGGGATCAGGTCGGATAGATGTATCCGCTACTGGTAACCTGGAACCCAGTACTACCTGTCACAGGGTTGAATTGTTGGCGACTAAACCAGCAACCACCAGTCCTCTCAGGAGGATGGTGAGGAGGGTGGCTAGAAACCCTGGTGGAAATAAATTAGATCCATCAAAGGACGCCAGCTCTGGAGAGCTACCCGCAGCCATCTAGCTAAGGGAGTAAACCCTGACAGTAAATCCGGTGTGGGGCCCCTAAGGCGGTTGGATGGAAAATTTTGTCACTTTCCGGCAGCTCCTGCGGCCGCGTTGGCACCAAAACGTAACAGCCCTGCTGTTCCTTTGGATCTGTCAGCGAGGTGGAGAGGGGGGACAAGTTGCATGGGCAACAGCCTGTCTTTCATATTACACTGCCCAGGCTTACATCCTTCCATTCATCCACAAACACTCTGCACCTACGACCTGGAGAGGACACTCCAGCCTCGCTACTAACACTAGTGTCGGCACAACACGGGAAGCAACAGATACCGGTGATAAGTCATTGCTCAACTGGCGTAGAGCTGATGCCAGGGGTTGCTTTTGACGGTGGGAGAGACCTTCGTGTCTTACTGGACAGCTACCGCCCACCTAAGCTGGGCAGCCCCCAGCCAGTTAGGTGCTGTCCCGCCACGACCTGCCTTCTTCATTGGGTGCATGAAGATTAGGAGAAAATCTGACAAGCAGGTCGTTAATTACCACACCAAAACAAAAAGAAAACTTCAAATTCAAGAAACGGATCAGGAAAAGGATCAGCAGTGAAACTGGGTTGTTGGAATGTCCGAACAATGATGCCTGGGCTCTCACAAGATCTGCAAGACATCAGCGACGCCAGAAAAACCGCCGTCATAAACAGCGAACTAAAGAAGCTCAATGTGGACATTGCCACTCTGCAGGAAACACGGCTGGCTGACTCAGGAACACTAAAGGAAAGGGACTACACCTTCTTCTGGCAAGGAAAGAGTTCTGATGCCCCAAGAGAGCACGGAGTAGGCTTTGCAGTAAGGAACAGCCTGCTGAACATGATTGAACCAGGCAGCGGCGGTTCAGAACGACTCTTGACTCTCCGCCTTAACACCACCGAAGGCTATGTCACTCTCATCAGCGTTTATGCCCCAACTCTGTCCGCCTCTCCAGACACCAATGATAAGTTCTACGAAAATCTTGCATCAACCATAAGGAACATCCCCAGGACAGAACAACTTGTTCTCCTGGGCGACTTCAACGCCAGAGTGGGTGCAGACAATGACTCATGGCCCTTCTGCCTCGGTTCCTTTGGAGTGGGGAAAATGAATGAGAATGGACAGCGACTGCTTGAGTTTTGCGCCTGCCATGAACTGTGCATCGCCAACTCCTTCAAGACGAAGCCTCAGCACAAAGTCTCCTGAAGGCATCCCCGCTCAAAACATTGGCACCAACTGGATTTGATCCTAGTAAGACATGCCGCTATCAAAAACGTTCTCCACACTCGCTCTTATCACAGGGCAGACTGCGACACAGACCACTCTCTGGTATGTTGCAAGATCAGGCTACAACCAAAGAAGTTCCACTGCTTAAAGAAACAAGGGAACCCTCGCATTGACGTCAGCAAGATGTCTCAGCCAGATCTTGTAGAACAGTTCGCAGAGGCCTTTCAGAGAGAATACGATGCATTGCAGCCCAGAGACTCTGCCACTGAGAGATGGGAAACGCTACGAGACACCATGCACCGCATTGCTATGGCCACCTTTGGGAAGAAAACTGTGAAGTCCCACGACTGGTTTGAGGCCAGATCATCAGAGATGACTCCCACTGTTGAGGCCAAGCGTGCCGCACTCACCAAGTATAAGCGGTCACCCAGTGAGAAGAACCTGCAAATCCTCAGGGCTGCCAGAAGTAAGGTTCAGCTTAACGCCAGGCGCTGCGCAAACGAGTACTGGACAGAGCTCAACGAAGAGATACAGAGTGCTGCTGAAAGAGGCAACATCCGAGGAATGTATGATGGCATCAAGAAGGCACTGGGACCAACACAGAGCAAGATCGCCCCCCTCAAATCCTCCACTGGGGAAGTAATCAGCAATCCTAGCCAACAGATGGAAAGATGGGCGGAACACTATTCCGACCTCTACTCCACACAGAACATGGTGTCCCCCTTAGCCCTCGATGCCATCAAGTGCATGCCGGTAATGGAAGAATTTGACGCAGAGCCAACTGCGGACGAACTCAGCAAGGCCATTGATAGCCTGGCATCAGGGAAGGCACCTGGCAACGACGGAATTCCCCCAGACTTCATCAAGCACTGCAAGACTTCTCTTCTGCACCCTTTGCACGCAGTTCTCTGTCAGTGTTGGAATGAGGGAGCTGTACCACAGGACATGAGGGACGTCAAGATCGTCACCCTGTACAAAAACAAGGGCGAAAGGAGCGACTGCAACAACTACAGAGGTATCTCGCTCCTCAGCATTGTTGGCAAAGTCTATGCTCGGGTCCTCCTAATCCGCCTGCAGAAACTGGCTGAACGCGTCTACCCGGAATCACAGTGTGGTTTTCGAGCAGAGAGATCCACGGTAGACATGGTCTTCTCCCTTCGCCAAATCCAGGAGAAGTGCAGAGAGCAGCGGATGCCCCTGTATGTGGCATTCATTGACCTCACCAAGGCCTTTGACCTAGTCAGCAGAGATGGCCTTTTCAGGGCTCTCCGAAAAATCGGCTGCCCCCCCAAACTGCACAGCTTAATTGAGTCCTTCCACTCAAACATGAAAGGGATGGTGCACGGCGCACATTTCCGTGATACTTGGGTTGGCCGTAGTTCTGGCAACTCTGGCTCTGCCCTGCCGGCTATAAATAGCGCGCATCTTTCCCCTTCCCTTCCACTCCCCACACCCTTTTCACCCATCCCGCTGCCGTTTTGCGAGACCACTCACAAAATCTATGTGAGCGAAGCAGGGGCGCGCGCGTGTTAGTTAGGCCTACTGCACTGGCCACTTGTACTAAGTTCATGGTATGTGCCTCCAGATTGACCTAGATTCCAGTACTCGGGAAGAGCACAGCAGTTATAACACACACACACACACACACACGATGCATGCAGTAGGCAGAGAGATATGCATCATAACGTATATACTCGCGCACACGCACACGCACTCGCACACACACACACACACACACGCACACGCACACAAACACAGAGTTGATTTATACATTTTAACATGCATTTGAACACACACACGCATGCACAGAGAGACAGACAGACAGACAGACAGACAGAGAGAGAGAGAGAGAGAGAGAGAGAATATCAAATCAGAGCAGAGCGCCGCTGGCGCAAATCCAAACTCACTGTACACAGGCAAATTTTCCAAGCCTCTAAAACAAAAGTATCCACCCTCATTGCATCAGCAAAAACAAGCTATTTCCAAACCAAAATCCTGAATGCCTCTTCTTCAAAAGAACTCTTTACAACCATGAATCATCTCCTTGGCACACGAAAAGATTTACCTCTCCCAACAAAACATACAAATGAAGAACTCCCATCTGTATTCTCCAACTATTTCACCACCAAAATACAAACTCTTCGTGACAGGCTTGACAGGACACCCTGTCAACCATGCCCACCTGACCCTTCCTTCTCTGGCACACCTCTTACTACTTTTACCCCAGTCTCACAAGAAGAAATTCTCAACACAATCAGATCCATGTCGTTCAAAACCTGCGAACTAGATCCTCTTCCAGGTTCTCTCTACGCCGACTGTCTCCCTACTCTCCTCCCATTCATCACTGACATCATCAACACTTCTCTTCAAACTGGAACTGTCCCTGATTCTTTCAAGTCTGCTATTGTTCACCCTCTCCTCAAGAAACACAATTTAGATCCAAATGAACTGAAAAATTACCGGCCTATCTCTAATCTCTCTTTCTTGTCAAAACTCCTTGAAAAAGTCGTCCTCAACCAGCTGAACTCTCACCTGTCTGCCAACAATCTTCTCAATCCTTTCCAGTCAGCCTACCGCCAGTGCCATAGCACTGAAACTGCCCTACTACACATTCTCAACAATCTCCTCCTTGCAACTGATACTGGCAAAGTCTCTCTCCTCACACTCCTTGATCTGTCTGCAGCCTTTGATACCATTGATCATGGTATTCTCCTTTCTAGACTTCATCATACTTTTGGCATCTCTGACATTGCTCTGTCTTGGTTCATTTCATACCTATCCAACAGAAAACAAACCGTTCTCATCAATGGCACTTACTCTCAACCTGCATACCTGACCTGTGGTGTTCCACAAGGATCTGTCCTTGGCCCTGTTCTTTTCACTCTTTACACCTCCCCCCTGTCCACCATCATCAACTCCCATTCTATAAAACACCACTTCTATGCTGATGACACCCAACTTCAAGACAGTGACTCACCTGATAATATACAGCGCCTGTTGACTCGCACCACTGAGTGTTACTCGGACATTAAGAACTGGATGACACACAATAGACTTCAGCTTAATGACGACAAAACAGAAGCTATCCTCATTGGCACCCGTCAGAAACTTTCTCAGCTGCCTCCTCTTTCTCTCCCATTATGTAACACATCAGTCCCAATTTCTGATTCAGCTAAAAACCTTGGTGTCTGCATTGACTCTACCCTCTCCATGAACAACTTTGTTTCTCAAACTGCCAGATCTTGCTACTATCATCTCCATCGTATAAGGCTGATCAGGAAGTATCTCTCTGTCGAAACAACTGCAAAACTCGTTCTCTCCTTCATAATGTCTCGCATTGACTATTGCAATTCACTCCTGTCTGGTCTTCCTGCCTCCACCATTCACATCCTACAGCGCATTCAAAACAATGCTGTACGCCTTGTACTCAAAAAGAAAAAAGCTGACCACATATCTCCTCTCCTGGCACAACTTCACTGGCTCCCTGTATCAAAGCGCATACAGTACAAACTAGACACCATGTGCTACAAAAGCCTCAATAACGCAGCCCCCGATTACCTGTCAAGCCTACTTGAGATCTATGTTCCCTCACGTACCCTCCGCTCTGCCTCCGATCCTCTGACTTTTCGCTTTCCACGCACTAAGCTCAATACCTATGGTCCACGAGCCTTCTCTGTTTCTGGTCCACTCTCCTGGAACAAACTTCCTCTCTCAGTCCGTCAGCAACCTACTTTTGTCTCCTTCAAGTCCGCTCTCAAAACTCACCTTTTCTCCTCCGCATAAAATCCTAACCCCCCTCTGCAGCCTGTCTCCGCTCGGAGGGAATCACATGGTTATAATATATAATTGTATATGCTATGCTCTCTATAATTTTCCATTGCTTTTATTCTTGCTTTTATTGCTTTTATTCTTTCTCCCCATTTATAGCCATGCGTGTGTGTGTGTGTGTATGTGTGTGTGTGTGTGTGCGTGCGTGTGTGTGCGTGCGTGCGTGCGTGCGTGCTTGCGTGTGTGTCTGCTTCAGCGCTTAGATTTGATTTTATCAAGATTTTGCGCTATATAAATATTGTAATTATTAAAATATTGTAATTATTATTATTATAAATCAAAACACGCATACCACACACACACACGCACACACACACACACACATATCTGATTCACATAATATGGTATGCATGTAACATGCATTTAACACACACACGCACACACACACACACACACACATACTCACTCTCTCTCTTTCTCTTGCTTTACATACTGTTATAATTATGATGTGGTGCATGTGACATGCATTTTGAGAATACATGCTTGAAAACTCTCTCTCTCTCTCTCTCTCTTACATTACATATACATAGTGTTCTATGATGTGCATGTACCATGCATTTTGAAAATACATGCTTGAAAACACACACACACACACACACACACACACATCTGCATGCATGTACAACAAGCACAGACACACAGTCACACAATCCACAAGCAAGTTATCACTCACAAAACAAGTGTATACTCACAGGTATTGGTCAGAAAATGCTCCACACTCCAAGAAACCACACATTATGGAGGATACTGTGTATGTACTGTGCAGTACATACTATTCCTCATTACTTTTCTCTTCTCTGTCACTAACCACAAGCTGGTGCAAATTTGAAGTTCCATTACTCACCACACGATGGTGCATATTTTAAGTTCCATATTGATGAGGCAATATAGGTGTGTCGTGATAATACATTTATCTCACAAACTAAATTTTTGGATAGATTCTGTAAACACTGAAAGGAATATACAAAGTGTCTCACAAGTAATGAAAATACTAATAATCATGATAATGATAACATTAATAGAATAATACTGCACATTATAGTGCACCTAACAGTGTTCTAAGTGCTTCCAATTCTAGAATACAAAAGTAAATGAAATCTAGATCTAAGGTAAATGATGTGCACACTGGAAGGACGATATCATATACAGTGTCTTCAACAAGGTAATACAGCTGTCTCACAAACCACTATATACAGTGTCTTCAACAAGGTAATACAGCTGTCTCACAAACCACTATATACAGTGTCTTCAACAAGGTAATACAGCTGTCTCACAAACCACTATATACAGTGTCTTCAACAAGGTAATACAGCAGTCTCACAAACCACTATATACAGTGTCTTCAACAAGGTAATACAGCTGTCTCACAAACCACTATATACAGTGTCTTCAACAAGGTAATACAGCTGTCTCACAAACCACTATATACAGTGTCTTCAATAAGGTAATACAGCTGTCTCACAAACCACTATATACAGTGTCTTCAACAAGGTAATACAGCTGTCTCACAAACCACTATATACAATGTCTTCATTATACAGCTGTCTCACAAACCACTACATACAGTGTCTTCAACAAGGTAATACAGCTGTCTCACAAACTAAGTTCTATGGTACATTATGTACACACTGCAAAAACTATCTTGAATGTGGTGTACACACTGCAAAAACTATCTTGAATGTGGGTATATTACATATATATATATATATATATATATATATATGTGTGTGTGTGTGTGTGTGTGTGTGTGTGTGTATGTGTGTGTGTGTGTGTGTATGTGTCTGTCTGTCTGTCTCTCTCTGTGTGTGTAGGTATGTGCTTGCACACATGCACACACACACACACACACACACACACACACACACACACACACAGATGAATGTTAGACGCAACTCCAGAGAGAGACAGACAGACAGATTGGAGAGAGAGTGAGAGAGAGAGAGAGAGAGAGAGAGAGATGTGTCGGAGGTTGCCCTGGATAAAGACTGGCTTAATTAATACACGCGCGTGGCCTAGTTTATAGCCGGCGCAGCGCGTGCCTTCGTCAGGCAACAGCTAACACCCGATTTTAGTCAAATGTAAGCCTCTAAAAAAGAATGAAAACAAACAGCTGACAGCGATTTTTTTTTAATTTTAGAAAGTTAAAGCACTGAAGACCACGAATCAGACCTTGCCAAAACTGAGGAATTCATGTAAAGATTGTAAATTGCACTATACTTCCGTCACTACTACGAAAATAATCTCACTTTATACTGAACAAAGAGCAACCTGGAGATGTCAGTCGATCATCACATTAGTAATTTCAACAAATTTCAAAGACAAGGTAATCTGACAAAGTAAAGATCACTTCTTCAGAATAATGAATATTCACAGCACTGAATGCACACAGGTAAAGTGACGAAAATACCCCAGATCATTGCACAAATTCACAATACACACAGAAAACTGCACTCGGCTTCCTTCTTTATCAGTAGTGCCAGAACACAAAGGCACGCTAGCCAGTGATATGGACTTTGGTCGACCCTGCCTGGACAAAAATAGTACTCGCAGGCGATGCCGGTGCCGGCTCGCAATTAAAAGGTGATGGAATGGCTGGGAAAATGCAGCCGTGGGTGCAGTTCAACGGAAACCTCTCCAAGCCCTTCGACGTACGCAGCAGTGTGAAACAAGGCTGCGTCCTGGCTCCAACCCTCTTTGGAATCTTCTTTGCTCTCCTCCTGAGGCATGCGTTCAGCACAGCGCAAGAAGGGATCCACCTGCGGACCAGATCAGATGGCAGGCTCTTCAACCTCGCCCGCCTCAGAGCAAGGACAAAGGTCCGTGAAGCCCTCATCAGAGACATGCTATTTGCCGACGATGCCGCAGTTGTGACCCATACTCAGCGGAACTTGCAGTCACTAATGGACCGCTTCTCCCAGGCCTGCAAAGATTTTGGTCTGACCATCAGTCTTAAGAAGACAAACGTCCTGGGCCAAGACACGCCATCTCCACCAGCCATCACCATTGATGACTACGAGCTTGAAGCCATCCATCAATTCACATATCTTGGGTCCACCATCACCAATAACCTCTCCCTTGACACAGAGGTTGACAAGAGGATCGGGAAAGCAGCCACAACACTAGCCCGCCTCACACAAAGGGTGTGGACAAATCCCAAGCTGACCACAAAGACAAAGATGGCTGTATACGACGCCTGTGTCCTCAGCACCTTGCTGTATGGCAGCGAGGCGTGGATACGCATGCTCATCAGGAGAAAAGGCTCAATACCTTCCACCTGAGAAGCCTACGGCGCATACTTGGCATTTCCTGGCAAGACAAGGTGACCAACACCGAAGTCCTAACCTGCGCTGGCCTCCCAACCATGCATACCATGCTGAGACAGCGTCGGCTGCGCTGGTTGGGCCACGTTCGCCGCATGGAAGATGGTCGCATCCCAAAAGACATCCTTTATGGTGAGCTTGCCACAGGGCAGAGAAACATTGGCCGCCCACAGCTGAGATACAAAGACGTTTGCAAGCGTGACATGAAGGCGCTTGAGATCAACACTGAGTCCTGGGAGGACCTCGCAGATGACCGCAACAGCTGGAGAACTACTCTCAAGAAACAGCTGCGGATTGGTGAGGACAAACTGTCAGCTGCTGCAGCAGAAAAGCAAGTTCGCAGAAAAGGGATGACAGCCAACAGACCAGCATCAGCATACACATGCGACCACTGCGACAGAGACTGCCTCTCTCGCATTGGTCTGTACAGTCACAGGCGACGCTGCTTGGACCAAGCAGACAGCCCATCTAGACATTAGAACGGATGTACTTTGTCCATGGTCAGTCATGACCGAAGGAGGCCTACTAATGACATAATCAGACCTATATTTCAAGAAACAGTGCTCAACTTGCTCATATTGTATGCAGAGTCCTTTGTATGTTGTTTATGTCTGTAGTGTCGTGTGTTTGCTGATGCTACAGTGTTTGAAACTGTGTTTGTCTTATTCCATCATACGTGACAGAGGGATCAGCGCCAGGGGCATCTCCTTAGACTATGTGTGTGAGTGCATTGATATGTGCACTTAATTTTCGTTTCCTTTTCAGTGCTCTGATGCTGCAGTGTCTGAAATTGTGGTTGTTTCATTCCGTCGTATGTGACATGTTTTCAGTGCATCTGCTGTCGCTGCAATGTTTGCAGTCTGTACTGGATGATCATGGCTTCCCACAAGGCTGTACCGGCCTGATGGACAGTCAGTGTCTGCAGCTCATTCTGTTGGACATTTTCCACACTCCAGACTTCCGACACTTTGACTCCTTTCGTCAGGACGTGGCTTCTGAGCTCCTGCACAACTATTTGCTCAATTTGTTTGACACGTAAGTTTGGAGCTGGTGTGTGCACGCATGTCTTTTGTGTTCAGTGACTTACATGACATCCGTCTGTAATATATTTGCAAATTGATGTGAACCATTAAAACGTTCTTATCTCACATTATGTTTAAGAATGTCTTCAGGGTTTCAGGTGCATTTGCAAAGTGTTTGATGCAGTTTTACCCATGATTGATTTAACCTTTTGATTTCCTCACCCTGTCCACCAGCACCCTGCATTGTCAATCATGCTAACCAAGCAAAAACTTAATCCTTTGACTCTGACAGGAATCTGGTGGATAGGGTGAGGGAGTCAAAGGATTTAGTTTTTGCAGTTGGTGGACAGGGTGTGGGAGTCAAAGGGTTAAGAATTTCAGTACAGATTGTTAAGTACTTGTAGTTGTCAGGTGACATACATTTGGAGTGTCGACTGATTGAGATTGTGAAGTGTGTTGTGGTGTAATTGGCCAGAATGAGGATTGACATAAAGTCTTCTGTCGCATTAAATAACCCTGAGAAACATCTTTTGGCTTAATCATTAGCCATAACTGAAACAGCTTTCAAAATTCATGTCTGAAGTAATATTTATTTATTTGTGTATTCTGTGTGTGTGCGTGTGCGTGCGTGCGTGCGTGCGTGTGTGCTTGCTACAGTGGATTTACCTGTGACACTGGGCTGCCGTACCCTGGAAGAACATTTTGCTGCTGTGCAGTGCTTCCCATTTGTCCATCTCCCTGTGATGTTTTAATGTATGTGTGTATTTCTCTTATTTATGAAAGTGGATTTTTCTACAAAATTTTGCCAAGGACAACCCATTAGTTGTCCTGGGATTTTTACTGTACACTAAGTGTATGCTGCATACAGGACTCCAGTTTACTGTCTCATCCAAAAAAGTAGCACCTACACCACTGCTTAGATCAGGTGGAGGGGGAGAAAACTCAAACTGATTGATAGTTTGAACTCCATTTTCTTGCTTTCTTGTGCAGGTGTTTTTACCACTAGGTCACACACTCTAGAATGCTATTTATATGTGTAAAGCCATGGCTGAAACATCTTTTAAAATTGGCATAGTTGCACCTTTGTCTGCATAGAAAATTTACTGTCACGGAAACTGAACATTCTGGTGAGTGAATGCCCTCTGGTACAAAGTATGGCAGAATTAGATACTAGTCGACATTCAGAAAAGTATGCTTATACATTTGTTGTTTGTGTGTTGACAGGGCTAGGACTGGAGTGGTGAAAGTGTTGAGTGTAAAGTTGACTTTGGCTGCTCTGTGCAACAGCACTCTGACTGAGAAATATCAGTGTGAGTACAATGTGTGTAATCTGAGAAATACCAGTGTATGATGTGCACAGTCTGAGAAATATCAGTGCGAGTACAATGTGCATAGTATGAGAAATATCAGTACGATGTGTGCAGTCTGAGAAATGTCAGTGTGAGTGCAATGTGTGCAGTCTAAGAAATGTCAGTGTGATTATGATGTGCACAGTCTGAGAAATATCAGTGTGAGTATGATTTGCACAGTCTGAGAAATGTCAGTGTGAGTGTGATGTGCGCAATCTGAGAAATGTCAGTGTGAGTACGATGTGCGCAGTCTGAGAAATGTCAGTAGGAGTACAACGTGAGCAGTCTGAGAAACATCAGTGTGGGTATGATGTGTGCAATCGGAGAAAAATCAGTGCAAGTACAATGTGCACAGTCGGAGAAATGTCAGTTTGACAATGTGTGCAGTCGGAAAAATCCCAGTTTGAGTACAAAATGCATAGTATTTAAGTGGGAAAACATCAGACTTGCATTTTGAAGGTCCTGCAGACCTGCCAACCCATACGATTTTGGCGTATTTAGTACGCCAGTTTACTCAAAATACGACCAATACGCCGACTTAATAAAAAATACGACGAAAAAAAAATTAAAGATAAAAAAATCAAGTACCATTAGAAAGTGAATTTTTGGGCTCAGAATGCTCTAGATTGCACAGATTTGCACCAATTCTTTAAAAATTTTCCGGGGGGGCATGCCCCCGGACCCCCCTAGTTAGCTTGCGCCTTCGGCGCTGCGCACTCAGAATACACCAATATTTTCAAAAATACTCCATTTTTCCTGGACAAATACTCCAACTTAAAAGTCAGGGTTGGCAGGTCTGGTCCTGGGTTGATCTGCCTAGACACATCCATATGGTGGATAAAGGTTGGAGAATTATGCAATCTCCTGGTCAACATGTCTTAATACCCTTTGTGTGCATGGGGAATGTCAGATGTGTACATTAAGAGATCCTGTAGGCCATGTCAGTATCTGCGTATGGAAATGTGAAAACACCCAGTTTGCACACCCACTGAAGACTGAGCATGTAGACTGTGCAGCGATGTACTGCCTGCATAGTGTGGGCAAAACAATGTGCATACACGTTTCAAGAGAAACAGGAATGCTTGTTGCTCTGGATCTCCTGGAGCACCATAGGCGTTTTTTGTGAACAGTTAATAGGACACTGACAATTTAGCACATTGATGTTTTGTACTTTGTCATTAGTATCATTCTTCTGTATCTGACGTATATGCATAATCTTTTTTAAACATATATGTGAGTTAACAGGTGACTGACATTTTAGCAATCTGGTGTTTTGTACTTTCTCATAATGCCTGTCATTTGAATTGTTCTGTATGTTGAGTAAGTCATTTGTATAAGTAGTGTATAGGTGTTGATTTAAAAAAAAAAAGTTATAATATAAAGGTAAAAAATCAGAGGCAGAACTTATCCTATAACACACAAGTGATGTGTGTGTATGGCCACTCTGTGCGTGTGTGTTGCTTGACGGAAATGATGTTTTTGTCCACCTGGTGTCACGCTATAGCCCTTCATTGGCTGTCATTAATTGACTAAAACTTCAGTCATTGTTATTTTCACAGTTGTAATAATGCATGAGTTTGCATAATCAGATGTTTACATTAAACTGTTACTTTCTTTTCTTTTTAATCACTTTTTTGTCACACAGTCCCATGTATTTTACGTTTTTTGTTAACATGGTCATGTGGCTTTTATCTCTATCTTCTTAGTACACATATATGCACACGCACACAACACACATCTGTTTATCTTCTTTAGTACACATATATGTGTGCACACGCACACACACACACACACACACACACACACACACACACACACACACACACACACACACACACACACACACACACACACACACACACACACACACCACACTTACAGTCACTGACATACATACATATGCATGCACAAACATACATGTACAGAGAGACTGTGTATACAAGTAGATACATAAGACAGAAGAATGTTGTAAGATATTGCAGCAGAGCAAGTGGCAAAAGTTTGCCTTATGGAGAATGTTGTGAGGTATTCTGGTAGAGCAAATGGCAAAAGTTTGCCATAAGGAGAATGTTGTGAGGTATTGTGGTAGAACAAATGACAAAAGCTTGCCATAAGGAGAATGTTGTGAGGTATTGTGGTAGAACAAATGGCAAAAGCTTGCCATAAGGAAAATGTTGTGAGGTATTGTGGTAGAACAAATGGCAAAAGCTTGCCATAAGGAAAATGTTGTGAGGTATTCTGGTAGAGCAAATGGCAAAAGTTTGCCATAAGGAGAATGTTGTGAGGTATTGTGGTAGAACAAATGGCAAAAGCTTGCCTTAAGGAGAATGTTGTGAGGTATTGTGGTAGAACAAATGGCAAAAGCTTGCCTTAAGGAGAATGTTGTGAGGTATTGTGGTAGAACAAATGGCAAAAGCTTGCCTTAAGGAGAATGTTGTGAGGTATTTGGTAGAACAAATGGCAAAAGCTTGCCTTAACCCTCTTAGCTTCGTTGCGACCGCAGCCGACAGTTCCGCCCGCACTGCCTAGCGCTTTGTTACGGCCGTACCCGACCGTAAAAGTCGGCCTCGAGCATGGGCTATTTTGATCACGCACTGATCACATGTTTCTGGCCCTGGGAGACTGACAATTGGTCAAACATTCTTGGTATCATCCAATGAAATGATCTTGGGAAAATTAGCACTACACACACATTCATTCACTTATGCTTAGGCGCGAAATGTGGTTGGGGTTATTTTCATTCATGCCTCGTAGCGTGTGAAAAAATGGCGATGCCCTTTGTAGCAGACGGTTTTCAGGATACAGATGATTCTCCAGATTATTCAGAGGAGGAATTAAATACTACTGTTCGTAAATTAGGAAAAAACGAAGATGTAGCTGAGTCAGATGTTGAGGTTGGTGAGGGGGAAGATGATGAAAACTGTGATTTAGGAGAGCAGACCGACACAGAAGATAACGCGCCGCTGACCGCATTCCAGCGAACGTGGCACCCATCACTGGTTCTGCTGACAGTAAAGAAATTTGATCTCTGGGTGGGACCAACTTGTATACTGCCAGCTGATGCCACCAAACCTTTAGATTATTTCTTTTTGTTTTTGTACAGACAATTAGTAAACTGTATTATGAACATTGAATGTAGTTTTGTAGTGGAAAGAAAAATAGTGATAAAAAACTACCTGAACACACTGTAAATACCTGAGGAGCACTTGGTGACACTTGGTGACCACTGTAAGTACAATCACATGGAAATGCTGTTAGACACTTTAGTAAAGCCATACTCTAATTCATTACTCATCTGTATGTGTTGTGTCGGTCACGTATAGGTGTGCTTCTCTTGTGCTCATATATATGTCTCTTATTTATTCATGTTTGGTGACATCTTTGGTGACAATGACACGACAAGCAGTGGTTAGAAAGACATACTCACTTGGATATGGAAGTAAAGCATGTTTACCGACACCTGACAAATTTCTAGCTTTATATCTGATCAGACATGCTCCCAGTGTACTCATGAACAGAGTAACCCTATTTTGGGGGAAAAAGCTTCAGAAAATTCGAAATCTAGGGGCAGTTCAGCTCTCTAGAATGCAAATACAAGAGGGTTAAGGAGAATGTTGTGAGGTATTGTGGTAGAACAAATGGCAAAAGCTTGCCTTAAGGAGAATTGTGAGGTATTGTGGTAGAATAAATGGCAAAAGCTTCCCTTACCTCATCAGCAGGTAAGAACAATAAACAGCGGCTGATTTATGTATTGATGGATTCTCAGTTGATTCAGTGGATCAAAAGACTTACTGGTCTTCATCACATGGTCAAACTCCTTATCTGAGATAATGTCCTCCCCTGTGGGGATGCCGGGGGCTCTTTCAGTACAAATAGTATCCCCACCTTCTGCAAATTCTGTGTTAATTTCCTCTTTTCTGTCACTTTTTTCTTATTCCTCCTTTGCTTTCGGTCATTTCTTCCTGTCATTTTCTGCCTTGCTGGTCCATTTGTGGACGGAATGGTCAACGCCAGGGGCATATCCTTAGATTATGTGCACCAATGCATTGGTATGTGTACTTAATTTTCTTTTCTTCTCTTTTCCTGTTGAAGTTTTGTATGTTTTGAAACATGTTATAGCCCAGATATGGCTCTATGCAGTTGGCTGGGCTTTAAACAACAATATCATTTAGGTGGTGTTGATGCTACAGCTGATGAGGTTGGCCTTCAGAGTATCCTTGTATCACTCTACTGGTCTGTCTTGGTCATGATGTTCTTGTTTCAACTGTCTGCACAGGAGCATCTTTGGGATGCAGCTGTTGCCTATTCAGACAAGACATACTGTCCACCAAAGCTGGCATTTGATGCACATTCTGTACTTTGCAAACCACACATTTTCAGAATTTGAAGTTAAACAATTAATCTTGCAGTGTGATGTTTCATGTATTATTAAATTACCTGTTAAGTTAGTTATCTTCTAAACCCACTATGAGTATTTCCGTACTCCTGCCTCTCCAGGTGCATATGTGTGTGTGTGTGTGTGTGTGTGTGTGTGTGTGTAGAGAGAGAGAGACTGGAAAACTGATTTCCTTTCCTTTCTGTTTTAGACTTTTTCGGTGAGATCAAGAGCAGCCGAGCATTCATCAGTCGTGACCAGCTGTCAGCATTTATCTCTGATCTCATTCAGGTGAGATTTGCCATTGTTTCTTTCAGCTTGTGAAATCTCTCATGGATAACCCTGTCATACATAACCTTCCAAGATTTTACTAACTATGCAGTTCATTGATCTGTCTTTGACAAAATTGCAAAGTTTGAGTGTCTTTGAACCAAGTTGCCTTTTGTCAGATGCTTATGTAAACTACAGGAACAGTTTCTATTGATTAGGGAATAGTGCTCCTGGATTAAGTAAAAACCAGGCTTTGTGGTACAGTTATTGTATCCTCACTGATCTACCTATGTCAGATGTAGACATTAAAAAAAAAGAGAGAGAAATAAATCAAAACCTGTGAGTGAGGTGTCTCAGAAGAGCTGCAAGCAAGATCGTAAGACAGATGACAAGAAATGTAGAGATCCAAGAAATGTTTTGAACAATACTTGTGAACTTGTTACATCACACAACAAATAGTTTAGTCACCAGACCAGGATACCAGTCAGCCAACCAGCCTTTCAAGCTTACAATACTATACTAAAGACCACAGCAGCTGTGGGTATATGGAATGGCAGACACATATATGACTCTCCACCAGGAACCAGAAAGTCATGAAAATAGAATAAGAACGCATATTTAATACGACAAGACAGGCACAAATTTTCAGCCAACTTGGTTAGGTCGGCATTGGTCTGTGACTGGCCTTCTGAAGTGTCTCTTGGATCATTTTACATGCGAAAATAATAATTTAAATAGAGGTAACGGTGAGTAATGGTTGAGCTCTGAAATCTTCATTATTGAAAGTGGGAAGCTGAGAGAATTAAATTGTCTACGGAGATGAACAAGCATGTATCCTAACAGCACTGTTCAAAAAAAAAAGAAATGATGTCAGTTAATATCATGCTCATGTTTTTCCCTGCATGTTGCTTTCTTGCAGATTCCTGATTTGCTTCGGGAGAGTGTGGCTTTCGGTAAAAATGTGTCAGCTGCTGTGGATAGTTGTGTGCAAGTGGTAAGTATAATTTGCTGTGGTATTATTTACTCTTTTTAACCAGCATGGAGAATAGTATTTGCATATGATTATCTTTGGACTCTTTCGCAGTATCTCTGAATATATATATATATATATATGTGTGTGTGTGTGTGTGTGTGTGTGTGTGCACATTCATTCAGTCTGAACAGTCTGCCGTTTACTCTGGTTTGTGTGCAAATATATGCAAGCATGTGTTAGTGAGCTCTTTCACCCTTTCACCACTGCTTCCTCAGCCTCATTGTGTAGCCATGCATTAACTCCAGATAGCTAGTGTGCGTAGTAACATGCTGCTTTTGCAAGCTGCACACTGATGGTCTCAGGGTGGTTACAAAAGAGTCACTTGAAAGATTACGTCATTCAGGTCAACTACCTTTTTCCTATACAGTTGCCAGACAGTCTGTTGATTGGAGTGGCCTGTGGTTGTGAAACTTTTAATAGGATGGAAGATTTAACTTTGTATTTTGTCTTCTTCTTTTGTTTACCATCTATGTAGTCAGGCCATGTTTGATGAACATGGCCATTTTTCCAGTTTTTGCCGGTTGCCATGAGTCTGGTGGTCAGGAGAGAATAGTTTTCCTCTCATGTCCTCAGGCATGACAAGACAGATGGACAGGTCCTCTAGTAGGTGAGGTGTCTTGTTGAGGTGCTGGACCCGATGGTGCTCCACCCTGAAGGGACCTCAGTGAACAAGCACCATTTCATCTGATGTAGATGACTGTGTAGACAGTTGTGTTATATTGCATGGTATCGTGGTTTGTTAACCCTTTGACTCCTGCACCCAATCTACCAACTGCAAAAACTTAAACCATTTGACTCCCTCACCCTGTTCACCAGCTTCCTACAGGAAGCTGGTGGATAGGTGAGGAAGTCAGATGGTTTAAGTTTTTGCTTTGTTATCATTGTTGACTGTGCAGGATGTTTAATGGCTACCTGGTTGAACCTGGTTCTCAGTTACAAAAAAGGCTACTCACTGCGTAGCTTTCATCGGCGATCCAGCTGACTTCTTCAGCGCAACTGCTGGGTTGAGAACTGGCTTCAGTGCGCACCGCCGTGAGCGAACTCACGACAGTGCGACTGAATAAGTGAGGAGTACACCGATGGCAGGTTGTGTCGGCCCCGGTCACGGTTGAGGGTGGGGTTCCTTGCGGCGATGTAAACTGCCTCCTTTACTCCCCTCTGGAACCATCTTGCTTCTTTGTCGAGAACTTGCACATTGTCCTTTTCAAAGTGGTGTTGGGTGTGGGTCAGATGTTCTCCCACTGGAAAGGACTCACGTTTGTGTTCTTTTAATCTTTTGTGCAAGTTGCGCTCAGTTTCGCCAATATAACTATGGTCACAGTCCTGGCAGTCTATCTTGTATATCACCCCTGATGTGTCCAATTTGTCTGTTTTGTCTTTGGGGTGGACTAACTGGCTTCTGATGGTGTTGGTGGGCTTGGCGTGGACACTGACTCCCAACTTCCTGATCTTCCTGCTGAGAGCCTCAGTGATGCCGCTGACGTATGGCATGGAGATGTGCCCTCTCGAAGGGGTTGGCCGTTCAGTGGAGGGGTGGGGTATGGTTTTCTTGCCCCCCAGAATGTCCCAGGCCCACTTCTGGTATCCTGACACACTGAGTACTTTTTTGATGTACTGCACCTCTTCTTCTCTAGCGGTGTTGATAGAGCAGATGGTCTTCACTCTGTGGGTGAGGGTGCGGATTACTCCAAGCTTGTGTTCCAGTGGCTGGTGACTGTCAAATTGTAAGTACTGGTCCGTGTGGGTCGGCTTTCTATAGACGGAGAAGGCGAGGCCTGTCTCCATCCGGGTGATGCGGGTATCCAACATCGTGATGCTGCCGTTCTCTTCTACCTCATAGGTGAGCTTGATGGCAGGGTGTTGGTTGTTGAGATGGTTCGTGAAGTCTTCTACCACCAATCTTTTCAGTACAGTCATAGTGTCGTCCATGTAGCGGCCCCAGTAGCGTGGAGGAGTGTGGAACGTCGCCAAAGCTTTCTCCTCGAAATTTTCCATGAAGAGGTCGGCGACGATGGGACTCACGGGGGACCCCATGGCTGCACCCTCGGTCTGTTGGTAGAAGTGTCCTTCAAAGGTGAAGTAGGTGGTGTTGAGGCAGCAGGATAGCAGTTCACAGATGTGTTCCACTGGCAGGATGTTGTTGAACAGGGTGCGGGAGTCAAAGGGGTGAAAGATACTTAAAAAGCCTGGTACCTCAGACTTCAGCTTTCTGTTGGGTCTAACTCACCCTTAACTCGTGGCCAGAAGACATATATTGTGAGCACAAGAGGTTAGGGCTACAGGCAGCCCATACTTGTCTGATGGCTCTGTCATTGGATATAAATGTAAGATATCATCTAGGTGTGGCCTTGCTAAGTACCACCATTCCCCAGCCTGATAAAAACCTATGCTAGTCAGTCCAGGGCTACTAATTCATCCAGACATATGGCTTATTTCGTAGATTACCTCCATGCCTGAAAACCATCCACTGTCTGCCACCTGCAACACGCTGGGTTAGGGATGATTGCCCCACTACCAGATTGGAGGTAGACTTTTCCAGGTGTTCTGTTACTTTGACTATTTTTCAGAGTAAGTAGTGTGATTGCTGAAATCATTCACACAAAAACAGGTGATGTTACTGAAATTATTCACACAGAAACAGACGAAGCTAAAATTACACAAAAACAGGCATTGGTGCTGAAATTATTTACAAGAAACAGGTGTTGTTTCTGTAATTATTTACACAAAAACAGGTGTTGTTGCTGAAATCATTCACACAAAAAGAGGCATTGTTGCTGAAATTGCTCACACAGAAACAGATGTTGTTGATGAAATTATTCATACAAAAACAGGTGTTGTTGCTGAAAATTGTTCACACAAAAACAGGCGTTGTTGCTGAAATTACGCAAAAAACAGTCATTGCTGAAATTATTCACACAAAAACAGGCATTGTTACTGAAATTATTCTCACAAAACCAGGTGGTGTTGCTGAAATTATTCGCACAAAATAAGGTGGTGTTGCTGAAATTATTCACACAGATACAGGTGTTGTTGCTGAAATCATTCACACGAAAAAAAGCGTTGTTGCTGAAATCATTCACACAAAAACAAGCGTTGTTGCTGAAGTCATTCCTATAAAAACAGGCGTTGTTGCTGAAATTATTCACACAAAAGCAGGTGTTGTTGACATTATTCACATGAAAGCAGGCATTGAGCTTCTGCAGACTATTTTGGTCAGGCTTATATTAGAAGGTTAAACTGTTTATTGGCAGTTTATTATTTGTTTATACATATACACCCATGCACACTTGCATGCACGTACACGTACGCACACACACATGCATACACATACGCACGCATACACACCACACACACACACACACACACACACACACACACACACACACACACACACACACACACACACACACACACACACACACACACACACACACACACGCATCACAGCACACACACACACACACACACACACACACACACACACACACACACACAACACACACACACACACACACACGCGCATACACACACACACACACACACACACACACACACACACACACACACACATATACTCACACACACACACCACACACACACACATATACTCACACACACACACACACACACACACACACATATACTCACACACACATATTCAATCATATTGACATACATACATTATAGACATGCATGCAGACCTACATATGTATGCAATATGGATTTAATAATACATACATAATGTATGTGTTATGTGTTCATGCACACCATACTTGCTTACATGAGAAAAATCACAGAAAAAACAAAACAAAGAAGGCAGTCAAGCCATACCAGTCTGGCAAAAAAACCCAAAATATCAAACTTCTGCCTCAGTTCAAGAAACTATAAAAACTGACTAAACAAACAAACAAACAAACAAATCATATGCCGATGCCTTGTGAATTTTTGTGTGTGTATGTATGTGAGTTCAGAAGACATAAGACATCAAATGAATCACTATCTTTGATTCTCTTCTTGTTGATTTGCTGTTGTATTTTTATAGTCTGGCTTTCACAGAGCCATGCCTTTTGTTTGACAGGCAGGAACACTTGGAGACGGGGTTCCTGAGAAAGGGTTTTATGCCTGGCTGATGCGAGAACCCCAGACACTGATCTGGCTGCCCACAATGCACCGCCTGATCACTTCTGAGACAGGTCTGTTAATACATGTGTAGAAAGGGTTATGATATAATATAGTTGACAGTTAATACATGTGTTGAATGGAATATGATATAGTTGACAGTAAATATAATAGTTGACAGTAAATGTAATACATGTGTTGAATGGAATATGATACATGTATAGTTGACAGTTAATACATGTGTTGAAAGGGATATGATATAATTTACCTACTTAGTTCTCTGAAGGTAGATTGTTGATGTTAAACTGTCTTGTTTTGTTACATTAGATATGTGTTATTCTATTTTGTTTCCTATTTGCTTGATATCCAAGACAGTACTGGTCGCCAACACTCCAAAGAAGTGATGCTGTTCACAGAGAGAGGTTTGATCGAGCGTGTGTGGTCACTGTTGTTTGGATCTGATGTTAGACTGTTACTCTGTGTTGTGTTGTGTGTTGTTGATCAGTAAAACTGGTCTTAAGAATGAATGTATGTGATAGACTGTTACTCTGTGTTGTGTTTTGTTGGTCAGTAAAGAATGAATGTATGTGATAGACTGTTACTCTGTGTTGTGTTTTGTTGGTCAGTAAAGAATGAATGTATGTGATAGACTGTTACTCTGTGTTGTGTTTTGTTGGTCAGTAAAGAATGAATGTATGTGATAGACTGTTACTCTGTGTTTTGTTTTGTTGGTCAGTAAAGAATGAATGTATGTGATAGACTGTTACTCTGTGTTGTGTTTTGTTGGTCAGTAAAGAATGAATGTATGTGATAGACTATTACTCTGTGTTGTGTTTTGTTGGTCAGTAAAACTGATTTTAAGAATGAACGTATGTAATAGACTGTTATTGGTGTGTTTTGTTGGTCGGTAAAACTGATTTTAAGAATGAACGTATGTAATAGATTGTTATTGTCTGTTGTGTTTTGTAGGTCAGCAAAACTGATTTTAAGAATGAACATATTTTTGAAATGGAATTATTACTTGAACAGTTATATGCTTTGTTGCTCAACAAATGAGCAATGTTATTTCTATTTATTCTAAAGCTGTAACATTTGTAAGTGCACTTTAGAGATTTTTTGTATGTTTTTAAACTTTGCGTATGAAAATTATAGTTCATGAGTTGTGATCTTTGCATGTTTTAACCCTCTTAGCTTCATTACGACCGCAGCCGACAGTTCCGCCCGCATTGCCTAGCGCTTCGTTACTGCCGTACATGACTGTAAAAGTCGGCCATGAGCATGGGCTATTTTCATCACGTACTGATCACAGCGCTTAGATTTGATTTTATCAAGATTTTGCGCTATATAAATAAAATATATTATTATTATTATTATTATGTTTCTGGCCATGAGAGACTGACAATTGGTCAGACATTCTTGGCATCATCCAGTGAGATGAACTTGGGAAAATTAGCACTACACACACATCCATTCACTTATGCTTGGGCGTGAAATGTATTTGGGGTATTTTCATTCATGCCTCGTAGCATGTGAAAAAATAGTGATACCCTTTGTAGCAGACGGTTTTCAGGATAACTGAGATGATTCTCCACATTATTCAGAGAAGGAATTAGGTAGAAAGAAACTCTAGGGAGAGCTAGACAACAGAAGGTCTTCAGAGAAGTAACCCCCTTTAGACAAGTGTTTCGGCCCTGAATTCCTTACACTCTCGGGGGGCCGGGCCACATCCAGGTCATGACTCCTGGATGCCCTTCTGCTGTTGTCTATTTTTTTTTTTTTTTTTTTTCCCACGCCGGGGATCGAACCTGGGCGATTCTGCGCTTCAGAACTGCGGTACGCGGTTTTACCAATGTGCTAACGGGGCACACATCATCTGTAGGGAATTTAATCCTTATGAAGTTCACTTTTTTGGTTCCTCCTTGCCCAGATCCAGCTTGAGCTCCTTTCTGCTGCCTCTGCCATCGCTTTAAGGGCTCTAGTCCTCTTCTTCCCAGAAATGGCGAGTTGTTTCATGAGATCATAAGCGGAGGTGCCCACAAACCCTCTTGCCCCGACCTCTATGGCGAAGATTTTGACCCGCAGACCTGCTTTCTTCAGGGTGCTGGCAAGACCGGCGTATTTTTCGGTCTTGTAGATATGTGCTTCTTCCATTCTGCTTTCGTATGGCACAGTGAGTTCTATCAGAATCACTTGTTTCGAGGAGTCAGAGTGGAGAGCGATGTCTGGTCTCATGCCTGTCTTGCTGATGACATCTGGGTAATTTCTCCACTCTGGGAGGTCTGCTGTACACTCCCAGTCGACTGCTCCATCCAGAAGACCCTTTGGCAATGTGCTGGTTGTCATAGCACTTTCGGGCCAGACCTGTTTCCCTCCTGCTTTGTAGAACGTTGTCATAGCAATTGGTGCGTTTGGGGTCATGGTTTTTTCGCTAACCACATCTGTGATCACTTTCAGAACTTGGTTGTGCCTCCATGTATACTTTCCTTGGGCTAGCGCTACTTTGCAAGAGCTTAGGACATGTTCCACTGTTTGTTTCTTCTGACAGAGCGGACATGCTGGGTCGTCTGCTTTCCCCCATTTCACTAAGTTTGCATTCGAGGGGAGCAGGTCATATACAGATCTGAGGAGGAAGCTTATCCTTAGAGGAGCCATGTGCCACATATCGTTCCAGCTGAGACTTCTTTGGAGTGCACTGTCCCATGTTGTCCATTGCCCCTGTTGACCTTGCTGGACTGCCTTCTGCACTCTTTTGACATCTTCTTCTTCCTTCAACTCCTGTATGATCATGTCTCTTTTTTCCTTCCCTTTGGCTTTGGACCACCACTGCATTTTTGTTGCTCCCAGTCCCTGTCTGTTGGTTTGCGTGTGTCCAATTATTTCTTTGATGCTGAGGTTTCTCTTGGCATTGTTTACAGCCTCTTGGACTTTCCACTTTCTGCCAGTTCTCAGCTTTGGATGAACTGCTCTCACGATATTGTCCTCCGATTCCTCCAGCATGCTCAACAGTCTTGCTTTTCCAACTTTGTATTCCTCCACTATGGATTTGAGAGGTAGCTTCAGCATTGCTTGACGACAGTAGAATGCAACATCAGTGAGACCAGGTGGGACACCGAGCCATTTTCTTGTGTATTTGTTGATTTTGGCTTCCATTGCTTCGACTGTGCTGGTGCAAATGTCATAGATTAGCAGTGGCCACAGCAGCTTTGGTATCAGCATGAACTGTAGACACCAGACTTTGTATTTGCCTGGCAGTCCGCAGTTATCTATTTTCTTCAGGCCTTCTTCTGCTGTTTGCTTGGTTTCACATCCCCTTTGTGTGTCTTTCAGGGAGTCATCATACCATCTTCCGAGACTTTTTACTGGCTCTTCTGTGACAGTGGGGATGGCTTGGTTGGCTACCATGAATTTGACTGAATCTGCCACTTTTCCTTTTCGCAGTGAGAGACTTCGGGATTTCTTAGGTTTGAACCTCATTCTTGAAGAGGCCACCAGCTCATCCAGCTGCTTTAAGATTTGGTGTGTCTCTTCCTCATCCGTGGACAAGACTGTTGTGTCATCCATGAAAGCTTTCAGAGGAGGCATCTGGTATCCATCTCCCAGATTCACTGGACCTGAACTCTTCATTGCAGCTTTCAAGATGACTTCCATTGCCAACACGAACAGTATGGGAGAGATTGCACAGCCCATTGCAATGCCCACCTCTAGGTCTATCCAGTCCGTGGTGTATTCTTTGGTAGAGAACCGCATTGAGAACCCTTGGAAATACTTCCTCAGCATTGTTCGGATGTTTTCTGGGATGTGATACATTTCAAGAGCCAGCTGGATCATATCGTGTGGAACTGATCCATATGCATTCGCCAGATCAAGCCAAACTACGTCAATGTCTCTCTTCTCTGTTCTTGCTTTTTGGATGGCATCCCAAATCAACGTGGCATGTTCCAAGCATCCAGGGATTCCTGGTATGCCTCCCTTTTGGACTGACATATCCAGATACTTGTTTTCAGTCAGGTATTTTGTCAATCTTGCTGCCATAACAGAGAAGAAGATTTTCCCCTCGACGTTCAGAAGTGATATTGGCCTGAACTGATTGATGCTGCTGGAGTTCTGCTCCTTCGGAATGTACACTCCTTCAGCTCTCATCCATTGGTCGCTGATCTTCTGGTTCCTCCATGCTGATCGAATCATCTTGTGGAGCCACTCGAGCACTTTTGGGCATTTCTTGTAGAGCAGGTATGGTATTCCGTTTGGTCCAGGTGCTGACTTGGCTCTGGCTTTCTTTACTACGTTCTTCACTTCATCCAGTGTTGGTGGTTTGTTATTGAATTTTCCTTCTGGCGCTGCAGGCCAAACCAGATTTTGGATTTCAAGTGGTGCCTCGCGCTGAGAATCGTAATATGTTTCCCTGAGATGCTGCTCTAGGGTTTCCTTGCCCACTGTGAGAGTCCCTGATTTGGGTTGTTCAAACAGCTTTCCTGCAAAGTCAAAGGGATCTTTGAAGAAACGATCTTGAGTCTTCTTCTTTTTGCTCTTTCTTCGCCTTGCTGATTCCACTTTGCTGAGAGCATTGTGTTTGGCCTTCAGATCTTTCCAGAGTTCCAGGAGCCCTTGCTTCTCGAATTCTGAGGCAGTTTTCATTCGCTTTTTAAGCTTCCTTTTCTCCCTCCGGATGCTCTCCATCTGCTGCTGTCTTCTGGATTTCTGGGGAGGCGTTTTTGTCTTTGGCTGCTTCACTCCATAAGTGTCCCTGCAGATAGAGTATATGATGTCTCCGTATGTGAATTAAATACTACTGTTCGTGAATTAGAAAAACACGAAGATGTAGCTGAGGTTGGTGAGGGGGAAGATGATGAAAACTGATTTAGGAGAGCAGACCGACACAGAAGATAATGCGCCGCTGGCCGCATTCCAGCGAACGTGGCACCCAGCACTGGTTCTGCTGACAGTAAAGAAATTTGATCTCCTGGTCGGACCAAATTGTACACTGCCAGCTGATGCCAAACCTTTAGATTATTTCTTTTTGTTTTTGTACTGACAATTAGTATACTGTATTATGAACATTGAATGTAGTTTTGTAGTGGAAAGAAAAATAGTGATAAAAACTACCTGAACAAACTGTAAATACCTGAGGAGCACTTGGTGACATTTGGTGACTACTGTGAATACTATCACATAGAAATGCTGTTAGACAATTTAGCTAAGCCATACTCTAATTCATTACTCATCTGTATGTGTTGTGGTCACGTATAGGTGTGCTTCTCTTGTTTTCATATATATGTCACTTATTTATTCATGTTTGGTGACATCTTTGGTGACAATGACACGACAAGCAGTGGTTAGAAAGACATACTCACTTGGATCTGGTAAAGCATGTTTATCGACACCTGACCAATTTCTAGCTTTCTATCTGATCAGACATGCTCACAGTGTACTCATGAACAGAGTAACCCTATTTTTGGGGAAAACGCTTCAGAAAATTCGAAATCTAGGGGCAGTTCAGCTCTAGAATACAAATACAAGAGGGTTAAAATGTATTAGAATATTTTGAAATATGTCAAAATTTCAGCAACAAAAAATCCCTCTAATAAGTCATTTTGTTGTTTTATTTTGGTTCATCTTATCCAAGAGCTTGTTTTAAATAGTTTATGGTTAATTGTGTGGTCACAGATGTTTTGTTTTTGTTTTTTCCTCTGAAGATTTTCTTCCTTTTCCTGTTTTGTGCTGTTCTGTTCATCATTTACTCAGTCAGACTGAGCCTGACAATGAATACATCAATTTTGTCAAGTTCTTCACGGCTGTTCACTCCCTTCTTTCCCTCTATCTTTGAGTTGAGCACCGACCCGCCTGACCCCAGTCATGACCTGACCCGGTTCCTGGCATCGTCTTATCTGTGTCAGTACCAGGCGCCTGCTGCTAGTCTTTGTTCTTACTCGTGCAGAGTGGCAGAGTCTTAATTTTATGCGTTTTTAGCACGGCACTGTGGATACTACGTGGCATTGATGGAAATTATAGTTTGCTTTTCGTGAAGTTGAGTTTGTGCACTTTAAGTGGCAAGTGTTTGTTTCTGTCTGGCATTCGTTCTTCATGTTGTAATTGTGAATTAATCACATATAGTAAAAACTGTTACTTAAGTGATGGAGCCTTCAACTCAACATACATATGCACTGCACTGTGAGAGACTTAACGCTTTGTGTCGCGTGTGTGGGGAACGTGTGAAAAGACAGCTAAAAGACAAATGATCAAATATTAAACTCTGTGTTGAATACGCTTATGAGCTGCTTGTGTTCCATAGCATTGATATTAATTCAGATACGGAAGGACAGCATCCCAAAGCTCTGTGTCTCAGGTGTTATTACCGAATAATGAAACTGAAAAAATCCAAAACAACGGTGACTAACCAAACTACGGCCAACACTCGTGCACTCAGTGACATAATGCGCACACAGAACATGTGGACTGAGTTCAGTGGTACTTTGTCTGTCGCTGAGTGTCAAGTTTGTCATCATTTTGATATGCAGACAAAATGTGGCCGGCCAAAAAAGTCGCAAGTCGGAGCCCCCAAACGGAAGGCAGACAGTGACATGGACCAAACTGTTATGGACTGTGGCGGAGACTTTGACAGTAGTCTGATAGGGCCATCAACTTCAACACCTGTCAAGAAATTCAGAACCGCTGACACACTCTCATCTCCCCGTTGTGTAACCTGTTTTCACTCAGTATCAACTTTATCAAATCATCAGTAAACTTTATGAATGTACTGTTATCATAAATCCACTGATCGTTTTGTCTTTCACACGTTCTCCCCCCTCATCTTAGAGTGTTTCTGTGCCTATTTCTCATTATGGATACTGTACAGTTGATTTTCACCAGACTTGCGTTTGAGTCCATAACAAGAGCCAGGTAATTGCCATTATGTTTTTATTTCTTGTGTCTTGTTGTGTACGTATGTCAAAATGTTTCTGTCATTAATTTAACGTCAAAATAATAATTGCATGTTCACAATGGGGAGTTTAAAACACCCATTTTTAACAAAGTTGCATATTTCCTTCTACTGTAGCATGCTTTCTCACTGTCTTTCCGTCGTTGTCATTCCTTTGTTTGAAAAGCTACAGGAACATTTTTTTATACCGGAAGAAAGCTGGATTTATTGGCTTTCGAATGCACATGAGAGCGTAACTATGTATTGCTTTCCAAAGACATGGTTTACGATTTTGTACTGATACTACCCTGTAAGCACTGGCCACCTATGTTCCGCGGCGATGCGTTATCGCTTAGGCCTGTGTGTGCTGAGCGGCATTCCGGTTAAGCGCGATGGAGTGAAAGGGAGGGAGCGGCCGTCGCTACAATTAGTGTGTGCACCGCGTGCTAGCCTCTCAGAGGTCACTATCAGTTCAGGAACGGGGTCAGCGCCAACTGAAAGTCAGCTTCACACAGCCGTGTCTTACCAGTTATAATTGAGTTTGATGGTCAGTGAAATTGTGGTCGTAATTACCTTCATTCACCCCACTTTATAAAGACAACATCACTACAATACATGTTCAACTTTTTGGTCTTTTCGCTGCAGAGGCCAGTAGTAAAGGCGTCGGTTTGAAATTCTGTTCATAATGTGCACTGAGCTTGTTGTGAGTGGCGCAGACGTGGTAGTTGTGTCTGTGGTTTAAAGAGTGATTTGATGATGTTTTTCTTCTTGCTGTAGTTGAGCTTATTGTGTGGTTGGTCTTCCAGGCCTCCTGTTTCTGCTAGCTCATCTATCATTTTGTTTCCTGCTCACATAGTAGGTGGGGATCTACTGGAGAACTGCTGCTCTGGTTCTTCAGGCAGGCTTTGGTCATGTGGGGTGATTTTCCAATCTCCAAGGTCTGGAGAACAGACAGGGCATCTGAGAGGAAGACCACTTGATAGCATATGTTATCTTTGTTTAACCCTCTGGGCCCGAATGTGACCTACAGGTCGCAACGCTTTGTGTGACCGTATTCCGAGTGCACGCTGTACGTCGCCACAGCACAGTGGGTCAAACAGCCGGGTCTCGCTCTATTTTTATATTATCCAATCAGAATAATTCCTTCCCAGTCGCTGCAGAACACTTCAATTTGCACATGGCAGCCTCCATTGTGATAGTTTGGTGTACGTTTTGTCAGTTTTCACAATGAAAAGATCAACTCCTCAACCTTCGACCTCTCGTGAGGCAAACAAGCGCCACCGTTTTTTCACCACTGAGCAAGTGCTCAAAGCTTTGTACGATTCCGATTCAGATGAGCAGGATTTTGCTCAAAGTTACCCAGAGAGTGATCTCGAAAGTGAAAACAGTGATGATGGAGGTGTAGGCGATTCAAACAGTGACAATTAGGATTTTCAGTGCACTCTGCTCAGGAGCCCAGGAATAGTGTATTGTATGGCTCAGGGGGCTAGGGCTCAAAGGGTTAACTATGAAAGCTGCCTGCATGAATGCTTCCCTTTCTAAATGACTTTTTGAGAGGCATTTTTATATGTGTGAAACTCAGTCAGAGAGAGAATTGATGTGGATTTTCTGTATATGTCAGCAAATTTTCAAGTGAGTTTTCTTTCTTTACAGTAAAACATGATTGCAAGTGCAGTGTTTGCAAGACTACTCCTATTGTTGGATTCCGGTAAGTTTAGGTGTTTGTGATTTGTGTGTGTATGTGTGTACATCACTTTGTGTGTGTGTGTGTGTGTGTGTGTGTGTGTGTGTGTGTGTGTGTGTGTGTGTGTGTGTGTGTGTGTGAGTGTGTGTGTGAGTGTGTGTGTGTGTGCACATCACTTGTGTGTGTGCGCATCACTTGTGTGTGTGTGTGTGTGCATGTGTGTGTGTGCGCATCACTTGTGTGTGTGCGCATCACTGTGTGTGTGTGTGTGTGTGTGTGCGTGCGCGCAAGTGTGTGTGTGTGCGTGTATGTGTGTGTGTGTGTGTGTGTGTGTGTGTGGGATGCGCTCGCTTTTTGCCCCTGGCTCCCTCCTCCCCACTTCTCTGCCTCAGTCTTGGTATGAAAATCTGTCTTCCCATGTAGATTGTATGAACATGTTAAAGTGTATTTGTGGTGATAAAGGAGGAATATACATTAACTTATTGTGTGAACATTTTAAAGTGTATTTGTGGTGATAAAGGAGGAATATGAATATACATTAACTGTTTGATTCCCACACCCTATTTGACTCCCACATCCTATCTACCAACGCAAAAAGTTAACACCATAAAAACCCTTAACTCACTCTGCCCTGGGCGATTGTGTCAGTTAACAACCTTTCTGCCCTGGCTGTTTGGAAGGGTTACTAATAAAATTGTAAAAAAAAAAGTTTTGGAGTTAAAGACTTGAAACTTTCTGGTATTGCTAACATAAGAACAAACTAACTTTTGTGCAAGTATAAAGGTGATCTTTTGTTGATTTTTTTTTAATTGAATTTTGAAAAAAATGACACTTTTTCAAAAGTTTGCACGGGGGGGTACCAATACATGCTAAGAATAAAAACCCCACAAATTTAGACTTTTGATATCAAAAACACTTCTAGACAGTTGCAATATGACTGGGCATTATGTTTACCAAGTATCATGAACTAGCTGCAAGTCTTTCTTTGTCAACAAACAATTTGAAGTATGCAAATTTTAAATTGTACACACACACGCACAGACAACAATGGCCATTCATACTAAATATACAAAAAAAATCATAAAAAATCAGAGGAAAGATAGACAGATTTGAAAGTTTGTGATGATACTAACATGGTTACAAATCAGCTTTTGTGTAAGTATGAAAGAGTTGACTTGTTTGGTACTATTTTTTTTAATTTTGAGATGAATTATTTTGTTTTAAAAGTTTCCGCGGGAGGGGTACCAATATGCAAAGAATAAAAAACTCACAAATTCAGCTTTCTGATATCAAAAACACTTTTAGGCAGTTGCAATATGATCAGGTATTATGTGTACTAAGTATCAGAAACAAACACCAACTCTTTCTTTGTGATAAGCAATGTTTATTATGTCAGTATCATAATGTGCACACACGCACAGAGACAATAATAGCCATTCACATTACATAAACAAAACAAAATCATAAAAAATCATAGGAAAGATATATAAAGTTGAAAGTTTCTGGAGATACTAACATAATTACAAACCAATGTTTGTGCAAGTATGAAGGTGTTGAGTTGTCTCCTGTCATTTTTTTTAATTTATTGATTTTTTTTTTAATTGCGCGGCAGGGGGGTGGGGATGCCATATATGAAAAGAATAAAAAAAATGACAATTTAAGATTATTGAAATCAAAAACACTTCTAGACAGTTGTAATATGATTGGATATTATGGGCACCAAGTTTCAGAAACCAGCTGTAAGTCTTTCTATGTAAACAAGCAATGTTCATTATATCAATATTATAATGTACACACACACCCACAGACGACAATGGCAATTCAGACACATAAACAGAAAAAATCATAAAAAATCATAGGAAAAACAGACAGACTTGAAAGTTCCTGATGATACTAACATGGTTATAAACTGACTTCTGAGCAAGAATGAAATTGTTCACTTGTTTGGTACTATTTTTTTTTAATTTTGAAGTAAATTATTTTGTTTTTAAAAGTTTGCGCAGGGGGTACCAATACATGCAAAGAATAAAAAAAACCTACATTTAGCTTTTTGATATCAAAAACACTTCAAGACAGTTGTAATATGATTCAGTATTATGTGAACAAAGTTTCAGAATCCAGCTGCAAGTCTTTCTATGTAAACAAGCAATGTTCCTTATGTCAATGTTATATACACACACGCACAGACACAGCTATGGCCATTCACACTTCATGAACAACAACAAAAATCATAAAAAATCATAGGAAAGACAGACAGACTTGAAAGTTTCTAGTGATACATGGTTACAAACTGAATTTTGTGCAAGAATGAAACAGTTGACATGTTTGATACAGTTTTTAGAAATTTTACTGTAAATTATTTTGTCAAAAGTTTGTGCTGGGGGGGGGGGGGAAGGGTTACCAATATATGCAAAGAATAAAAAAAACACAATTTTAGCTCTATGATATCAAAACACTTCTAGACAGTTGCAATATGATTGGGCAATGTGTACCAAGTTTCAGAAACCAGCTGTAAGTCTTTTCAATGAAAACAAGCAATGTTTATTAGGTCAATGTTGTAAGTACACACATGCCCAAAGACAACAACAGCAATTCAGACTACATCATAAAAAAAATCATAGGAAAGACAGATAGACTTGAAAGTTTCTGGTGATACTAACATGGTTATAAACTTTTAAGCAAGTATGAAAGTGTTCATATGCCTTCTACTATTTTTTTTAAATTTTGAAGCAAATTATTTTGTTTCAAAAGTTTGCGCAGGGGGTACCAATATATCCAAAGAATAAAAAAAAAAGTTAGCTTTTTGAAATAAAAAACACTTCTACACAGTTGATATATGACTGGGCATTATGTGTACCAAGAATAAGAACCTAGCAGTAACTCTTTCTTTGTCAAGAGGCAATGTGTAGTATATGTTATACTTTACAAACACACACACACTGACAACAAATTACAATGGTCATTTGCATTATGATTAGTAAAGAAAAAAAAAAACCCATACATAATCACAGGAAATATTGAGACTAGAAAGTTTGCAATCATGTACACAATAAAAGTGTACAAGAGCAAATAAGCAAGCTTGAAATCATGTTTCAGTGATTCATTCTGAATTGAAAATAAGAAAACACATGTTTTTGGGTGTAGATTGAGCTTAAATCAAGTTATCAGACAGTCATCATATATTCTGGTCCATGCAGTCTTCTGTGCACATGTTTTGTAACACAGATATACTCCTGTTCCTGAATCCAACATCAGTCCTGAATCCAACAAGGGGGGTGGGGGGGGGGGGGGGGCGTGGTTCTGCACATGCTCGACATGCAGACCACACTCTTCGTCCTCAGTGAAATTGCAGATCACAGGGAAGAATGTAAAGTTCTCGTTCCATGGTTTTAGAAAAAAGTCCAGAAACGCTTCAGTGTTCTCTTCACCACCCACTTCCATCTCCTCAGCACTGTCGTCGTCAGCAGGCATCACTTCGTCCGACTCTGTGTCATACTCGGTACTGAGTCGAAAGACCGAGTCTTGGTCACTGGAAGTGTCACTGAGTTGAGGGCCGACATCCGAGTCTATCGCAACAAACTCACTACACATCAAGTCATCTTCTTCTTCAACGTTTGAGCCTTCAGTCTGAAGCTGTTCGATTCGTTCAAGCACTTCTGGTGCCGTGTAGCCACGAGTTTGTCTGCTTCGCTTTGTTGACGTCGAAGGCGCCGCCATTTTGATAACACGCAGCAGGCTGACACGGAGCTACTACTCTTACACATTCGCATACAGCACAGACAATGAAGCCTTGTTGCTCGTGGGAATGGTGCAGATGCACTCATGAATGAATGAACTAGAGGCCTGTAGTGTTTAGTTTCGTACACAGTCGAGCTCCGGCGAATGAAAAATGCAGAAAGCAAAAGTACCGAACTCGGTACGTTCGGGCTGAAACGTTGTGCAAGCAGGGTACCGATATCGGTACGTTCGGGCTCTAAGAGTTAACCAGGAAGCCGGTGGATAGGGTGAGGGAGTCAAAATTTTGCTTTGCTAGCATGGTTGGCAATTCATGATGCTGGTGGACAGGGTGCGGGAGTCAAGGGGTTGATGTTGAAACAGAACTCTGATATCAAATGTAGTGTTAATCAGCTTAGTAAATTTCTTCTGTAGATACTACAAGCGATCAGATACATGATAAACTGTCTTCATGCACAGGTACAAGTGTTTGCAGTGCTTCAAGTTCAACATCTGTCAGGATTGTTTCTTCCACTGCCGGGTGGCCAAAAACCACCAGGTCAGACATCCTATCCAGGAATACTGCTTGCCGGTGAGTCAGAAATTCGTACATAGGTGTGACTGCTTAGCATGAACACAAGTGAAGCTGATGAGGTGAACATCTGTTTTATCTTTTGATAAGGTTATTGACTGGTTAGCAAGAACACAAATAGATCTGAGTTTGGAGCTTTTTTCAGTTCCATATGCACTCCAGTCAGTCTGCCATCTGTAGTCAGGTAGACTCTGAGTTTGTGCAGAATCCTATGTGCTATCAAGGTCTTTACCCCTGTGGGGATGCCGGAGGCTCTTTCAGTATAAATAGTATCCCCACTTTCTTGAAATTCTGTGCTAGAAATTTCCTCGTTTCTGTCACTGTCTTTGTTTCTTTCTTCTTTCTTTGCTTTCTGTCATTTCTTCCTACCATTTTCTGACTTACTGGTCCATTCACCTGTATGTGTTTGATAAAGTCTTACGTACTTTCTCTTAGGATTGATAATTGGATACATGTATTGAGTGCATTTTTGGCTGTAGGAAAATGAGATTGCAAAAGCAATTTTAGGTAATTTAGGCCCATGTTTGTATATGTTTAGTGTCCTTAGTTACGTATAAATTTGTATTCAGTTATGTTTTTTAAATCCCTGTGCGATAAATTGGACGAAGTGGTCAGCGCCAGGGGCATCTCCATAGATTATGAGGCGCAAATGCATTGATAAGTGTACTTAATTTTCTTTTCCTTTTTTTCCTTTTGAAGTATTAGTATGGTTTGAAACAGTCATAGCCCTGATATGACTCTGTGCAGTTGGCTGGGCTTTAAGCAGAAATAACAGTAACTATCAAGGTCTTGAAATGGAGAGGTAGGAGAAAAACAGGACATAGGAAATACTAACCTGACATCACCAGAATGATTGAAGCATCAAGAGGGGCAATGTACAGGCGAGTCTTTTATGTTAGGGGTTGGGACTGAACTCATGACATCCATGGCTGTATTACAAGAGCCAGCTTGCCTGTTCAAATAATGCTGAAAATAAAGAATAACTTTTTTATCTTTATAAGCCACAGTATTCATAGTCATTTCTTTTGTCACAGTGGATTTACCATGCAAATTTGGGCTGATCTTTCTCTTTAGAGTGCATCGCTGCAGTGCGGCTCCACCCTTTTTTTTATATTTTTTATATTTTACCAAGATTTCAAAAAGGCAAGAAGGGTAATTGGCCTTCAAGAGGAGGGACCTGGGAGATCAACCTATCTCTCCAATGTTTTATGCCAGGGCAGCCAGGCGAAAGCCCTGCTCTTCATGATCTTAAGCATGTGCAGGTCAAAGGCACACAGGTCCAACTTGTTTTTCATCCCCTTCCAAAGGACTAGACATTCACTTCAATTTTGTGATCAAACTGAGGAGAACAGTTGAGGCCTCATTGGGGAACAAACCCTGGAACCTTAAGTTTAGTTATTAGCAGGCAAACGTCTGAACCATTCTGCCACTCTTTCTCCTTGTACGTATATTTATCAAGAGAAATTTTAGTGCACATGAAATTCGCTTTTTATCTTTTGATAAAACTGAATGCCTGATTAACAGAAACATGAATAAGGCTAAAGAGGAGAGTGTTTGTCTTATCTTCTGATAAGTTTGATATTGGATTTTGTTGTCTTATTTGGAACTTGAACTAAATGGACACTACCAAATAAAGTTGGTTAAACCCACACACACACAATCACTCACTTCACCAAAAAATTGTCATTCAGTGATTGTTCGGAGTTTGTGCACAGATCACAGCCAAGGATGAGACAAAAGTGTTCTTGAAAGTGGTGCGTAACAAGCTCAGTCGACGGAGCCGGGGAGCCAGCAAGACAGCCTTCTTACCTGTGGACAATACCACTGACCAAGGGCTGCTGGAATGGTGAGGACAGACAGACAGACAAATAATGAACAGATAAAAAAGATATTGACATGTTTGTATGTTTAATGCCATTTGAACAAATGAATGCATGTTTATTTAAGAATAGGCTACATGATAAAAGAAATATTGACATGTTTGTATGTTTAACTCAATCGCAACGTTCCGGAAAAAAATCTCTGTCACTTCCGTTTACTGCTTGGAGACGTGACGTCGATTTATTGACGCGGACATTCGCAATTTTTTTTAACGTCAGAAGCGTCAGTTATAGGGAAAGCTCACTGGGAAATGAAACTAGGGTATGTTTACAGCAGTTATTTACCTTAGACCGTTTGTGGTAATGTGAAACAAAGACAGCAGTAGCCTTTTTTCAGCGCTACCCGCGACGTGTGAATTTCGCAAATGGCGTCAAGGAAAGCAAGTCGAACCTCACAGTTTTGTAAATATTTTGTGCTCTGGAGCAACTGTATGCAAAAAGTGAAAACTACCAGTAATCTTGTGATTTTAAACATCCATGGCATGGAAATTATGTTCTGGACTTCATCTAAAACTGTTTCACAGTGTGTGTTCATATCCATCAAAAAAAAAAAAAATTACCTCCCTTTGGATACCTATTTGGATACGTCATCATTTACATGTATATGGAATAGCATAAATAAGGTAAGATTATTTGTAAAGATCTAATCCTGGTCTTTCTGTATCACTTTACTTTGTTTGTCTACTTTATTTGGTTGTTTTTCTATATTTTTTTAAAATGTGCTAAAAATCCTATTTGAGGGGTCGGAATGACCCTAAAGACTGCGACTTGATTGAGTTAATGCCATTTGAACAACTAAATGCATGTTTATTTAAGAACAGGCTGCATGATAAATGACTCTTGATTAAAATCCAGCTTTGCAAGGTTTGAATGAAAACAGTCCGTTTGCCACATCATACGACATACTTGACAACATTGTATCATACATGACATGGGTCTCACACAACATTGTTGCAGGGAGATGCGGCCCACACCAACACCTCCATCTCCACCCACAGGCCATGAAGCCAATGAACTTGCAGGTGAGGGGGAGGCCGCTTCTAACGACAGCGGCCACAGTTCGGACCAGGGAGGGGAGGGCAGCAGTCAGAAAAGTCGGGGTGAACCGTCCTCCCCTCCCTCACACTCGTTGTATGACAACAGCAATTCACCAGCCAGATACCTTGAGGAGGTTGGTCTGGGTTGTGTGTCAGTGAATGGCATCAGTGTCTGTGTGTGTGTGTCTTTTGTGTGTCTTTTGTGTGTGTGTGTTGTGAGTGTGTGTGTGAGTGTGTGTGTGTGTATGTCAGTAAATGGCTTCAGTGTCTCTGTGTACGTATCTTGTATGTATGTGTGTGTGTGTGTGAGTGTATGTGTGTGTGTCTGTGCGTGTCTTGTTTGTTGTATGTGTGGTGTGTGTGTGTGTGTCTCTCTCTCTGTCTCTCTCTCTCTCTGTGCGTGTCTTGTTTGTATGTATGTGTGGGTGTGTGTGTGTGTGTCTCTCTCTCTGTCTCTCTCTCTCTTCTGCTGTGTGTGTGTGTGTATGTGGTGTGTGTGTGTGAGTCAAGCAGTAGTCTTGAGTACCCTGCGGAACATGAGAATTTAATCTTTAGACAGATATGTTTGACAGCTGAAATTGGTGTGATGAAGTGGGATTCACTCAGGTGGATAAAAGGAGTAAAATTAATTCATATTTGGGACACAGTCACCAACAGTTAAGTAATAACACAAAATACAATTTTTCTCCATAGGTGTGACAGAATCTATGAATCAAGACTGGCGTAATGCTTCTCGAGCAGTTAGGCATGTAAACTATACCAAATTAATTCACAGTATCTCTACAGGCCATTTCATTATATAATAAACACTTCTAACTTTTGAAAGTTAACACTGCATAAGAGGTCTCATGTGTTCTCAAAAAAACAAGGACTTTTAAAAAAAATAACAAAAAAAGAAAAATAGGAAAAATAGCTGTTGGATTAATAACATCAGGGAAGTAACTCTTACAAATATGAATAAACAATCATGTAGTAGTGTATTGCTTCCCATATCATGGCTTACAGCAAATATCACAAATATTTGGCTAATATTCCTGTGGCACAGCTCAAATCAGTAAGACAAACTGCCAGATATATGTTGCCAGTACAGCATGATTGAGTATATTTTTATCTTGTTTTAGTCATTTGTTGTCAGAGAATATTGCGATGAAGTGTAAGTGGTTGATGTCTTCTCAAAGCTTCTTCTCTTGATATAAATGTCTTTTTTATTATCATAATTGTAAATCCTATGATTATATTACAGATATGGAAAAATGTTGATGTGGTTACTGTCGCATGTTATGTTTCCAGAGGCAACCAAAGAATGGTTTGCAGCAAGACCGGCATAGTCTCATTCATTTGGTTCATCGTCTGCGTCGAGAGAACAGGTACATATCTTTTGTAACCAACAAATGATTTATAAATAAAAGGGTTGATGAAAGTAACCTTTGACTCCTGCTCCCTGTCCTGCGTTGCTAGCCATGCTAGAAAAGCAGAAACTTTATCCTTTGATTCCCTCACCCTATCCACCAGTTTCCTTCAGGAAGCTGGTGGATAGGGTGAGGGAGTCAAAGGCTTAACTCTTTGGAGACGCGCCCTAAAATGGCTACTGAAACTCTCGAGATGCACAGTTTTTGGTACTTTTAAAAAAATTATGGAGAATAACCAATGATAATGAACTATCATGTTATATATGTCTACTTTGTAATTGTGCAGACTTGTTTATGCATGCTTTCATTTTGTTCTGGTTTACCATTGAAAAAGGCATGCAAATAGCAAAAAAAGAAAAGTTCTGGATGTACACACATGACTTATCAACTTGCTGCTTGTAATCCATTAAATATCCATGTCACAAAACTGCACTTAACATGTCACAGGATATACATTCTTCACTGGAAGTCGCTATGAGTTCTGCTTTTATGAATATTTTGTCCCAAAAATGATTAAATACAGACGTAGAGTCTTTTGACTCTTCGAAATTCCTTTGTTTCAGGTACCAATAAAACAAGCCAAAAATAGAGCTCCAGCAGTCTTCTACGGTCGAAGGGAAAGAAATCTACTTAGAAAAATGGTTAAACTCCACTGTCAGTATTATCTCCCTTATTATAGTATCAAGTAGTCTCGGTAAAAAAAACATAACATCTCTATAGCTGCGGAGCGTCACAATCGAGACACAGAGCTCCGCAGCTATAGCTGTGGAGCGTCGCCATCGAGTTAAGTTTCTGCTTTTGGTGGATAGGGTGTGGGAGTCAGAGGGTTAAGTCATAGACACCTGTACAAGCATTGTGTTCAGATTGTTCTTAACTTTCAGTGATGTTCAACTTGGTCTAAGATCCAAGCTGTGTTTCAGTAGAACACAACATAGAAGCATTTCTGTATTCTGTGGATAGTGATATATTATACTACAATGCTATGTCATAGTACTATCTTTTCCAGATTGCTGAGGCAACAGCTAAGATCAGGGTCGTTCTGCAGTCAGGATGACGGAGAGCCATGGAAATCAGTTGCTACAGCAGAAGTGACATCAGACAGCAGTGTACAGTCTCAGTCTGTTAGTGGCAGTCTCCACTGTCCTGACATAACTGCTCAGGGCCAAAACTCGGTATGTACTTTGAAATGTAGACTTGTGTCTGTGCCTTTTGATGAACCAAGGATACTCAACAGGTTGCTCATATCTTCTGACCAGCACCGCAGGTGTCTATATCTCTTGGGCCTGGTTGGGCAGGATATGTTATGATAGTAAGTGTAGAGTACAGCCCTGTCACACAGTCTCAATCTTGGATGGAACTCCATAGCATCATGATTATCAGCCTCATCCTTATCAACATCATCATCATCACATTGTTTAAAAAAAAAAAACAATAATAAAAAACCTGCGCCAGCTTTTGTGACCATTGAGGTGGCATAGAAAATGGGACGGGAAAAAAAAGTGATTACAAAAATAATCTCCCTGAGTGTAATGATCATTTTAAAAAAAATGGATACTCACCAGAGTCAAAAACACTTTCTTTTTCATTAAAGTTTTGGTCTCCTCATGAGACCTTCCTCAGACCGAATGGCCCACTAGTCACTGTCATCGGTGTAGAGGTTTCTGTCCAACTGTTGTCCCAAGCATTAAGTCTGATGAGTTGTGCTTATAATGAAATGATCGTCACTTGCATTGGGGGCATGTAGGACTTTGTGAACAATGTAAGACTGGTGTAACATTTGGAATGATCACATAGAATCTTTTTTCTCCCCACCCTGTATTTTTCCAGCAGTTCTGCCTCAGGGATTCCCGTTTTATTTGTGTTGTTACAAATGAGACAGTTAATTCAGTCTAGCGTTGTTTTTGTTGTGTTTACTTGTTTGTCTGTTTATATGTTTGTTTTTTGGACTGTGCTCTCCCTCTTTTAGAGCTGAGATCTATCATCTGCGTTTATTCATCTACTAATTCGTACGCCATGTGATTGTCATCACGAAAGGCCAACAGAAATGGTGAGCTACACTGCACAGTGGTCATTCAAAATGAGTAAGGCCTTGAGGCAATATCAACAGTTTATCAAAAGAAGAGACTTAGGTTGATTCTTTTGAATACCTTTGGAACTGTCATGTTTGGCTAATGAAGTAACACATTTTCATCCAGTCTGTTGTCTTTTGTGACATATGTACATTTAGGAATGTGTGTGCTGTTAACCACAGTCTTCTGTGTGTGGCGATTCGTTTGCCTTATTGTTATGCATCTGTATTTTCAAGGCCGCAGTAGTGGACAGTGTGTAAGATGGTTTTGGAAAAGGGAAGCAGATAGTGAAAGGTTTTCCCATAATCAGAGTGCTTGCTTGGGAGCAAGAGGTTAGAGTATTCAGCTGTTCTCTGGCAAGCAGTATGAGGGTGGGGCCTGTATTTTCTCTCTTGCTTTCTTTACCTCCTCTGTCCCTAAAGAGGGACATGTAGCCGTTTTACAGCTGGGTGGACTGGGGAGTGTGTCTTCAAGCCAAAGCAAGATCCTGGTCACTCGTGTATCTGGCAGGCATATTTGGTCATGCTTAACCTTTCACTCCCTTTCCCTGTCTGTGAGCTGCAAAAACTGAATCTGTTTGCTCCTTCACACTGTAGGAAGCTAGTTGATAGGGTGAGGGATGAAAGGATCAAATTTTTTGCTTTGTGATCATGGTTGGTTATGCTGGAAGTTTGTGAATAGGCTAGGGGAGTGAAAGAATTAAGTTTTTGCTTCGTTAACATAGTTGATAACCAGTCATGATTTAGGCTGCGAAGCTAGATTCTGAGAAAAACTGATTGCAGAAGAATTGAGGCAGCAGAGATGTGGTTTTATCGGAGACAACTATGTGTCAAATGGACAGATAGAAGAACTAATGAAAGTGTCCTGGAAAAACTTGATACCACCAGAAAACTACTAGCAGACATCAACAAGAGAAGACTAAAATACATTTGCCATGTGTCGCGCATCAAGAACACAGACCTCATGGCAACCAACTTTCAAGGAAAAACAGTGGCAAAAAGGAAGAAAGGCAGACCTCCAATCTCATACATCAAGAACAACATCATTGGACTAAATATTTGAGAAATTGTCCACAAAAGTCAAGACAGAGCGGCCTGAGGGAGATGGTGGTGTCCATGTGTGCAGCGGCCAACACCTAACCCGGTGACGCCGACAGGTGAGATCATAGTTGATAGTGCAAGAAGATGATGGAGAGAATGAGTGAGTCACTCCAAGGGTGAACCAGCTTTGGCGAGCGGATGTTCAGAGAGAAAAGATTGTGAGAAAGGCTTGGATGTATCATTTGCCCGAATCAGTTGGTAGAGCCTTTGACTCAGGATCTGATATCTTGAGTTCAATTCCAGCCTGCAACATTAAAAACTGGCCTGTTTACTGCCCATCTTAATGTTTCCATCATTCTGGTGGTGTCAGCTTAGTGTTTGATAGGTCCACTGGCATGCTTGCTGCCCATCTTAATGTTTCCATCATTCTGGTGGTGTCAGCTTAATGCTTGATAGGTCCCTTCTCCCCTGTCCCTGTTTCTAGACCATGCCAGTGCATAGCGTTTTGTGCATGCTCAGGAAATAAGTCAGATAATTGATGATTGTGGATTTAGATGGAATGCATATGGAGCTCTCAGAGCATGATGAATCCCTCTTGAAATAACTCCAATTAGTGTTCCAGTTTTTTTATTCAGTTAATGCTTGAAAAGGAAGCATGTTTGAATGGTTTAAATGTCATAGCGTGTTTTTCTCCCAACACAGAATGGGAGGAGTACGTTTTCCCAGACCATCAGCCCCATTGGGGACACGTCCAGTACTGTGAACAATCGTCAGGGTTACACAAGTGACTTCTTCAACTCCATTCTGGCCAGTGCCACCACTACAACAGCAACAGCTACTTTTGATGTCACTCCTCGAGGTAACTGTTTGGTTTTTTTCCCTTGTACTTTGGAGAAACCCTTTCACTTTTTTTATACTCCTCAGGGTAATGTTTTTTCTCATACTTTAAAAAAATCCTTTTGCTTTTTTATACTCCTCAGGATAACTCTTTTTTTTTCATAGTTTGAAAAAATTCTTTCGCTGTCTTATCCGTCCTGTCCTGGAAGCTACTGAATAGGGTGAGAGAGTGAAAGGATTAAATTTTTAAGATTTTGTCATGTTGCTCAGTTTGATGAAAGTGTGTGTTGTGTGTGTGTGTGTGTGTGTGTGTGTGTGTGTGTGTGTGTGTGTGTGTGTGTGTGTGTGTGTGTGTGTGTGTGTGTGTGTGTGTGTTGTAGTGTGTCTGTCTGTTCTTGAAGAGTGTTGATGAGATTTTGTTGTTTTTTCCTTGGGGAGGGAGGGTGGGTTGATTTTTACCAGATTTTGATCTAGCCAAGTATGGTGGGTATGGTATATGCATGAGTAGTATTGGCATGTGTCTCGGTGATCCAAAATTTAAACGTGTCTGCAACAGCATATTGTTTGTTTCTAACCATGGCATTCGAAAATATTAAAATGTCTTGCCTGCTAATTTTATCATTCGTTCAGCCTACAAGCTTCCACCTTTTTGAGGTTTTACTGTTTTTGAATGAATTAGAATGAATTATCATGGAACATTGAAAATGAAACAACATTAAGTAAAGGGCTTCTTTAGAACAAACTTAACCTACAGTCATATTCCTAATAAAATCTTAATAAAAGACTGCCATCAAACCTTACTTAGTAATGGAGTGATGTGTTTCCAGATGGTGGTCTGAAGTCGTCAGACGAGATGATGTTTGCCTCCACGCCGGCAACACAGGCTAATCCTGTCGTTCAGAAATCTGGCCCCCCAAACCACCTCGTCTGACTGGGTCAGGAGACAGGAACACAGTGTCCATCAGCTACATCCATGCAGAGGGCAGTCCAGCGGACATAGAAACAACACCCGTACCAGCTTCACTTGTGCACACAGTGCAGATCCATAGTGATTCTTCACAGGACTCAGAATCTGTTCTTTCGGATGTAACGACAAGAAGACCCCTTCCGGTGGTGAGGAAGCAAAACAAGATACTGTCATTGAGACACCTCAGGTCAAGAACCAGGTGAGCTGTGATGAGATGTGGGCCGACGTCACCCCTTGCACAATACGCAAAAGAACGTCTAAACCCATGCGACTCATTGACAAGACGGGCACGGACAGCGTGAATGTAACTCCCACAACACCCGACATGAAAATCAGAAGGAAATCAACAGGTTCTGTAGCACCGCCAGTGGAAGCTGATACATCAAACAAGAGATTGCCGTGACTCCAAAATTGCTGAAGAGTTACGGGTCATTGAATAAGCTGGGGATACGAACGCCTGGTGTAGATAAAAGTCTGTTTGCCGTTTCCCGTGGGGATTCCATCCTGAAGACGCCAGAGCGGCAGGAGATTGATAAAATGATCGAATGGATTGATAATGCTTTCCCTTCAAATCTTTCTTACTCAGGTACGTAAAACCATGTTTGTGTGTGTGTGTTTGTGAGAAAAAGAGAGAGAGTGTGTGGTGTGTGTGGTGTGTGTGTGTGTGTGTGTGTGTGTGTGTGTGTGTGTGTGTGTGTGGTGTGTTGTGTGTTGGAGACTGATTATTCAGAAATAAATGAATGAAAAGTTCTTTGGTAAGAGTTTTCCATTCAGCTGTGTCCTTGATACAATTTGTACAGTTTTGAAGGTCTAATTTTTCTTTGACTGACTTATAAACTCTGTCCAAATGTTAAAAATTTTTTCTGTGCAAATATCAATTTTATTTTGGTTTGCAGAATATGATTTATTGTATGAATTTGACCCATTAAGAAAGTTAAGCATCAACCATTTGTGTTTGTGTTGCAGCATTGTCTCTGTGTCATGATGAATCCGCCACACAAAAACGCATGCTGCAAGCTGCCGAAAGCATCGGACATGCCATGGCTGATCTTGTGCAGGCCACCTCTGATAATTGCTACATGTAGCAACACATGTGATGGTCACTGTTATATTCTAACACCTGATGCTTTTTTCATTATTGCTATTGTATTTGAAAAGCCATAAAAACGCATCGAACAGCTTACTGAATGGTAATTTCTTAACATTTTAATTGTGTTTTATGTAAGTTGTGCCATGAAAATACATCTGACCGCTAACTGAATGTCAGATTCATCATATTTTGAGTTTATTTAGATTTGGTGTCATTATGTGGACACTAAAGTAAGCAGGTCTGTCAAATATTTTTTTTTATTATTGGGTGACTGTTTTGATTTGGAATGCAGTCAAACTGTTCAAAAAGGCCTTTGAAATTATATGATAAAATTTTTATGAAGGCAGTGATATTTTAATTCCCTTTGAACTATATTATTTGAGAGCTGCTGTTCTAGTGCTGGCCTGAAGCTGCCTGAAGATAAACGATGCTAACTGAAAAATCAGGCCAAAAATAAAACAAACAAATTTCACTGAACAATCACACTTTGAATAAATCAGCTGTACATTCAATGTTTGTTTTTAAACAGATTTTTTAATGCATGTGTTAGTCTCTGAAATATACACATTCAGAAAATGTGAAATGTCAAAAATGCAGATTTTGAACTGTAGCATGGTTTTCTCGTTTTGTGTGCTGTGTGGCAAAAAAACAGGGTCGATACATTCCTTTTATATCATTCACCACCTCTACTGCGTTTAGGTGGTATGTAAACATTCAACGCATATTTATTGATTCTTTTACTTTCGTCCAGAGCTAAGTCATCACAATTAGACAAGACTGTTATAAGTTATCAAGATGTTTCCTGCAGTGCCATTTATTGCATTTTTTCCTGCTTGAAATATAAGCACAGGTCCTGGTTTTACATGGAGCACATAAGTTTCCAGAGACCATAAATTGGACATCCCAGTATTGATAAATAAAATTGATAAAAAAAGAGGTGGATTTGTATTATGATAAAATTTGTAAGGCAGCACTCAGAGCTGCTTGGTTATTTCACATCAACACAAAATTCATCCAGAAAGATTTGAATCAAATATCTGTCATACGGATTCATCAAATTGTATGTACTCCAGTGTGTAAAATTTCACTGAAATGTTGCTTTTTGTGCTATGGTGCATTTCTGTTTGATGATTTTTTTCTAAAGGTTAGCTTTACTTTTGTGCCATGTTGACTGCATCAGTACGTTACAGCATTATTATCTGCACACTTACTATTTTGAAAGAAACGAACATTTTTATGAATGCATACTTTGATAAGTGTTTGCTGTTCGTTTGCAGTTTTGGATTTGAGATATTTAATTTGTGCTTGCCTTGATCTGATACTTTGAAGAGTCAAGGGCTGAATGGTTGACAATATAACGATACTAAGATTACTGCATGATTGATCAAACGTAAAAATGTGTGTTGTACTTGCACTGTATTTATGGACATAAAATTGTAAGATAGAACCTGTTACGCATGACATTTTGTTAGAACCTGTTATGCATGACATTTTGTTAGAACCTGTTACGCATGACATTTTGTTTTGAACTGATGCTACACGTATATGTACACAGAAAAAGATGGAGATCCCCTTTAAAAAGAATGCATATAAATGGAACTGGAAGGGGTTCTGTTAGATTACTCTAGAAGTTCAAATTATGTAATTGGATGATAATTATTGAATCATGTCATGTAATTGAATTGTGAATCGAAGAGGTTATAGACGGGGATGTATCTCATCATGTGCCTGAATCAACATAAAAGAGTATGATCAATTCACTGAAAGTGGGAATTAAAAAAAATGATTAACAGCTTTTAAGTTAAGTACACTTTTAGGACTAAAGGAGTTATTAAACAAAATAAGTTGTACTTTCACCATATTGTATTTTATTCAAAGTTTTAATGAAACAGCTTTTAATCTGGTAAATTACAGGGGAAGAGTAAGAGTGAAAATCACAAAGAAAAGTGAACTGAAGTGATTGAAATGAAAATGGGGAGCTGGTTGCTATTTTTGCACACATGTACAGGAGGATGAGGTGGAGAAGAATAGAAATCACTGAAATGAATGGATTGAAGTGATTGAAATGACAACAGTGGTGGAGGTTGGTGGTATTGTACACATGTACAGACGGAAGAGATGTATGATAATAAAGCTTGGGTGTTTCCTAAAGTCAGGGAGATACGGGGAGAAGCACAGAGAAGAGAAAGTAAAGTGAAGTCGTTTTGAGTCAATCTCATCAGACTGTCACTGATGTACAGTTAATGTGCAAGCGCCATTGTGATGACTGCATTGATTGGATGATTGTGTTTGTGGAAACACAAAGGATCGCACTCTGTTATGCTGAGGCTTTGAGCACTGAGTTGATGTTACACTAAGGCTTTGAGCACTGAGTCTTGATGTTACACTAAGGCTTTGAGCACTGAGTCATGATGTTACACTAAGGCTTTGAGCACTGAGTCTTGATGTTACACTAAGGCTTTGAAGGCTGTGTCTTGTTGTTATGCTAATGCTTTGTGCACTGAGTCTTTATGTTAGACTGAGGTTTTGAGCACTGAGTCTTGAAGTTAGGCTAAGGCTTTGAGCACTGAGTCTTGATGTTAGGCTAAGGCTTTGAGCACTGAGTCTTGATGTTAGGCTAAGGCTTTGAGCACTGAGTTTTGACAGTACAGATATTGTATAAAGATATGGATCAGCACTTGTTTCCAAGAATGTATGGGTGAGGTCTAATAAAGATATAAAAGTGGATATTTTGAATTGTCAGGCAGAAAACCACATAGTTCAGATTGTCTGTGTATGTTTTACGTTTAATGTAGAAAAATTTGTGCTGGTTGTTGTCTATTTAACTGAAAGAAAAAATATTACATAATTATAAGGATGTTGTTCATGAACAGAACTTAAGAAAAGCAGTGCTACATACAGTGTAGAGAATCTTCTTGCTTTTTTTTTAAGGGGGGGGGGGGGGGGGGGGTATCATTTACATTTTTTGTCATTGTAGAAAAGGGAGTAGGAGTTCAGGTTGATACAGGACTCTCATCTCTGAGTGTATGTGTATATGTTTAAAATAATCATGCCAGCAAAAATTTCATAACTAGGTGTTACTGAATTTTTTGAAAAGCTCTGTTAAAAGACCTTCTTCAAAAATGTTTGGGGCTTTTTCAGTTTGTTTTGTATGTTTTTCTTTTTCATCAGATGAAGTTATGATTTGAGCAAGTATGATGCAGTTATGAAGCCATCATAATTCAGAATATGAAAATGGTTTTGCAAGAATTTCTCAGATATTCTTGAGTTGATAATTAAGCAGTTTTGGTCACAACCTGCCCAGGAAAAATTTGTGATTGTGTAGGTTTGATGGCACGACTTATGGGCTGTGTCTTAGACAGGAAGATTCTGACAGTGATGTAGCAGTGATTTTCCTAAATCAGAGTGTCTGCCAGCATTCAGACAGATAGAAAGCAGAAGCATGACATTGGAATGAGAACACACATTTAAGTGACAAAATGAGATGGCACAAAGTTTTGGCTACCTGGCCTTTGTGAAGCACACACAAAAGACATCAAAGAAACAAATTCAGTATATTTAGGACTAACACAACAGTCAGATAACTTCTCTTAACAAGGAATCCTCATGATATTGGATAAGGAAAGCATATCAGGTTTTCAAGGCTATGCCAGTTACACGCACACCCCACACACACACACACACACACACACACACACACACACACACACACACACACACACACACACACACACACACCACACGTATGCATGCACGCACACACATGCACACACACGCACACACACACACACACACACACACACACGCACGCACACGCACACATACACATCACACACGAAAAAGCATTGAGAAAGAAAAATGGTAACAGTTTCGGGACTAAGTGGATAGAGAGAGGATGAGGAGTGGGAGCTGATTATTCAAGTGTTCATATGTGTGTGTAATCTAGTCCTGATGTCCCGGTATAACAAAAAATCCGTTTCCTTGCCAGGTAATGGAAACCTTCCATAAATCAAAATGTTAAATGTTTTGTCAAATGTGTGTCATGTAAAGTGACCACCATGATTATATAATCGTTGTCTTTTCTTATAATAGTGTCCATAACTGTATGTGACATTTCTTTAGAAGAAATAATTGAAAGGGGGTAGGAGGGTGATTTTTTTGATTGATGTTGTTGGGTTTTTTTTGCTGTCTAATGGTATTGATAAAATCTGCCTACTTGTAGCAAATGGATTTTGGTATTCTTCAGGGTATTGACATTTCAACAAATTCATGGGAAAAAATGTTGATGTACTATGTATTTTTACATGGGTAAGATTGTGAGGATGGTACAGTTTAACCCAGATATTTTTTTCTTGTAACTTAAAGTGGATTTTGTGTGAATTATTCATTTGAACTGTCAGCATATAATTCAGACTGTCTTCTTCTGAAGCTTTTGTTAGCAGTGTATTGCATAAAGTGTGTAATTGTACTTGATATTTAATCCTGTTGCTGGTATTGTGTGCATAATTGTTGTTGAAATACTTGTATGATTATGTTATTGTACTGGATATTAAGCTATCCAGCAAGGAGACACTGGTGACCACAAAAGGGCATATATATATACGCGTGTAGTGAACTGTACATTTGTTTGGATGGAAATGGAAGAAATGTATATATGCGTACATGGAACAGGGACAACAAAAAGTGTCAAAATACTTTGAAACGTGATGATTTTCATGCTTTCGTTTTCGTGCACACCTGTGTTTTAGATGAACACCTGAGTGTTAGATATGTAAAGCATCATGGTTTCACCCTGTGTAATTCGTAATACACCTTTCGCTGTTGTCTTCATTATCACTCGGTGTAGTGCCTTGCCTATCCGATTGTAGCACAGAAAGACAAGTAGTTTGAGCGCAGTGTTGGGAAAAAGGATAGGTGATGTGTGTGGAACAATTACTTAGATTTCAGTATTTACATTTCTGGTAACTTGCACTGTGTGACACATCAGCATAAAATAAGTGGTAATTCAGTGTGAGGGTGTTTAGAGATGTACACACTGTTGACATCTGTAATCTTTTCTGATCATTTTCATGTATCTGTGAATATTCTACTATTTCTAGGATGAAAAATATGGAAACTATGCCCTTTTGAAATGACATACTTTCTTGATGGTAGTTCAGTTTTTTCAGACCCAGGATTGAATAGATGTGAGATTTCAGTTGGCCACAATTCCTATGATTTTTGTCTTGGAGACTTCCTGTACATATCATTGAAAGGAAATTTCATGCCCTCTGTATGATACCAGTACCTTGGTACCTACAGAAAACAGCTTATGCCTACTCTCCATTAATTTTTGATTTTTCATACTTGCATCACTGATCTCTTTAAATTTAAAGTAACTGAATCCATGAGTATATAAGTACATACCTTCTGACATAGGTGTTGACAGTTTCTTTCTCTTTCTATGTCAGCTTTATAATTTATGTAATTCTTTTCCATTTCTTTTCATTTCTGTATTCTGTAAGATTTTTTTTGACTGTTGGTAAAACATTAGTAATAGAAAAAGATTCTGATGTAAAGTATAAAGTTCTTTGTTAAGTTTGTTGCATACTTCATAATTCCCTATGAAATGCAGTTCTGACACTAGGAGTTAGATTCAAGTGAGTGTGAGGATCATGTATCTCCATTTATGTATTGAGATATAAATGACGTATATATGATGAATGTGTGGATGCTTTTTGTTGTACAGGTGTTTCATTTACAGTTGTGTACAAAGAAAATCGACACCTGTACGTAAAGTAAGAGCTGTGTATACCTGAGAGAGTTCTGTGTATTAGGTTTCAGTACAAGATGAATACAGTTGTGTTATTTCCTTGTGCTTTGTTCTCAGCGCCTATACAAACAACTTGGATTTATTCCATCATGAACGAGGATTATTTATTTTGAAAATTCAAACTGTTGGCATTTTTTCTTTTAAATTTGATTATTATCTCAACAGTGAATTCATTTGTATCTTGTTGTGGAAATGTATGAGATTGAAAATTGAAGTGACATTGATAGTTTTATACATAACTAGTCACCATGCAAAATGGAGAGAATAAAAGTAATTGGATCATGATTAAAATATGAGCCTTGACCTTTCCAGTTATTAATGTCATCTGAATTGAGGCTTAAAATAGCTTTGTAAAATTCATTATAAGCATATATATAATTACAATATTTACAATTACAATATTTATATAGCGCAAAATCTTGATAAAATGGAGAGTGTATGCTATATGCGAGTCTATGCCACAAACAAAATCACGGAGAAATTGTTTCATGGTGTGGTTCATTGTTCATCATTATGCCATAGCAAGCCAGGACACATACATTGCAGGTGCAAACTATGTATATGTATATATGTACAAGTACCTGTATGTTCTGTGACTGTTGTACTTTGTGCGCATGCATGCAGTGTCTGCTTCCAGTATCTCAACTGCATTGCAACATCCAGCATATGTAGTGAAGACTTTCCATCATGCCAAAAGTCTTGTAAAGGCCTTACCATTGTGTGTGGTTGTTTAACTGTCGTGAGCTGTTTTCAAGCCAGTTCTGTATCTGGTGTCTGTACTTGATGTATTAACATGTATAATCGGAGTTGCTGTAGTGAGCTGAGAATATCTCTACTTGTATGATCCAGTGAGTGTACCTGTCAATGCATTTACAATTATGGTAAAGGTGATGTCTTAAGTGATGTGTGCTGCATTGCCTTTGGATATTGTTGACTGATAATGCCAGAATTGTTGTAAAAACAGACCCATGGTGAAAGATTATTGAATGAATATCTGTGTAGCCCAAATGATAAGATAGCTTTATAACAGGTCATATGTTTGAACAATTGGCAGTCTTCAGTTCATCCTTAGAGAACAGATGAAAACTGATGCTGCATTTCTGGTTTAGGTTTCTAGTGTCATAGTAACTAATACTTTTCCGCATTGTAGTGTTGGGTTGACAAGGCAACATTTGTTGTTAATGTGGAAAAGATGATCTCTCATCAGCAGAATGTTGCAACGTTTATAGGTATATCTACTTTTTTTGGATAGAAAGTGAACTGATTCTTAATTAGGTGTGTGGTCAGGGGAGATCAGCAGATCTGTCTGTTGTAAGACAAAGTTTTGGGGTATATAATCTGTTTTTAACATGTTGAAGATAAGTTTTCAGGTAGAAATTTGGTGTAATGTCTATTATAGTAAATGTATATGCATGTTTCTGTCATATACACTAATCAACGCCTTGCATGTGTAAACAGCTTTTCTTGTAGTTTTCACTTGTGCAGTTGAATTTCTGAACTTCTGGATTTGCCATAATATAAAAAAAAGATCTTATGAAGTGATCGTTTTGTTCACAAGTGCTGTGCCATCACCATATGCCTTTGGAGGTTCCTGTAAAATTCTAGCATTAATTTATGGATTGCAGCTTGTTTGGTGAACTGATATTTTCATGTCTGGTCAAGTATTTTTCTCTGCAGCAGCTTTAATTGGGGTTTTTTTTGGTTTTTTTTTTTTGCCAGTATGCATTTGATCGGCAGCATTTTCACATGAAGTGTTCTTTTCTCTCATGCTCATCATGGCCATGAATGTGGGACCATTGTGCTGTTTATATGCATTGCCTTCTGTAATGCCAACTCACATTCCAGCTAAAGTGCAAGAGTCCAGTTTTGTGCCACCACAGTTTCCAGCTGGTCACTGTTGTGTTCATTGAAAACCAAGCATTTTCAGGTGAATGTGGATTGTTTTGTTGTCATGATCTCTGTGCATACTCATTGTGAACATGCTTTTTATTGTCCTGTCTGTTCAGTTATGTGGAAGAAAATGTGTGATGATCATCATAAATCATGTATTGTCAGGCATAATACGAAAACTTGTATTAAATATGGATGAAAGGGTGTTCGGATTTTTCTGAAACTATCTGGTTGAAAGATTGCTCTTTGTGCAGATAATAGTTAATACACTGCAAAAAAAAAAAAAAAGTGTTATCTCACAACTATCATCACTGAATTCCAGCAAATGATTAAAACAACGGTCATGTACATTAAACTGCATAGATGAAGAATTTGTCAGTTCAAAGAATGAGCATAGGATGTTTGACTTTGCACTGGATAGCTGCATCGAAGTTGAAAAATAGCACAGTTGAATGCACTGGAGAACCATATAAAGTGTTGAATAGTTGTACATGTTATATAGTTTTCTGGGTGAACAGTTAGGAGAAATACTTGGTTGTATGCATGAAGCTAAGTGAACACTTGCATATATAGTTAAAACAGTCTGGTGAACAGTTGATAACAACAGTTTGTTGAACATCAGGTGAAAAATTAAGTTACTCATGTTCACCTAACCTGGAGTTACTCCCCTTAGTTATTCATGTTCACCAAATCTGGAGCTACTCACCTTTCAGTCTGGCTTCACAGGTTTACTTTGGTGCAAGTCTCACTGGAATAAATTTTTGTGTGCAGCTCCAGTCTACCCAGCTGTGGATAGGTAGCTGACTTTTTTGTTGAAGCTGGGGAAGGTACAGTTGTGAGGTAAAGAAGATAGGTACTGCCTTCATAAAACTGCCCTCAAAACTGTCCCCCAAAGTTGAGGTCTCTTCCACTTTGCTTTCCAAAGATCTTGGAGTTATGGGACAATCCTTATCTTACCTGGGTGAACAGTTAATTCCACTTTTGTTAGCAGTCATTAATCTGGATGACTGTGGTGATGTCATTAAAGTATTATATGTGAACCACCAGGTGAACAGTCGCACAGTGGAGTGCACTGGGTAAACAAAGATGAATAGATCATGTAGATGTATTTTCATTTCCGTTTTCTAAAGACAGCATTTTGGCACTCAAAATAAATCACACATACACCAATGTTTCAAATACCATGTGATGGTAAAAGATCCTAAATGATCATGGCATAAGCCATAAACCTTTGCATAAAATCAGTTCACTGTTAAAATCTTGATATTCCACACAGTATATGGATTCTGTATAACAGTGTCTGTGCTTTTTGATATAGAAACCCAAAGTTTGGCTAATTGCATGCAATGAGCAAATCAAAGATGGCAGAAATGAATAGTCTGGGTAAACAGTTTGTGCAGTGGAATACATGGAACAGCCAGTATGAAAGAGAGAATGGTTGCACGCATAAGACAACCTAAGACAAAGAATGTACAGTTGAAAAACTTGCATCGGCGGTTCTACAATCAGTAACCTATCATCTTGTAAAGTAAACCACCATTTGATTGCTAACGTTGATTAAGTTTGCCTGTAGTGTGTATACATATTTCTTGAATGTCCTCAACCAGAGTTGAGTGCATTGTCTGAAAATACAGTGTGTGTATCCTTTGTACTGAACTGTATACTGTGGGCATTGTTGTAACTGTATTTTATAATCATGCTTGTAATCAGTCATTGTAGCAGGAGTTATGCTTTGCTGTAACTAGAAGGTGATGTGTGTGTTGTTTTTTTGTTGTTTTGTTTTGTTTTTTTACGATTTTCTCAGTTTGAAATTTTGGAACTTGACATTTTGAATATTGATGTGTATTATATAGTCGTGTTGGAGTGGGGTTTGTTTGTTTTGTCAATGTCTTGTTTTTGGTTGTCATAAAATTTGGAATCAGTAATGGTGAGAGTAAAAGGACTAAAGATTACTTTTGACCCTGAAGGTTGGTAAGAATTGAGATAGCAGAGAGCTCCCATTTGGATTAGTTTTGCAAAGATGGTGCCTTCTCTTCTCCCCTGTTTCTTCACATTTTACTTTATTTTCCCATGTCTGGATATGATCAGTACGTATTCTGAGCCTTTCACTCCGTCACATAATGATGATAATCCACCAGCTGAGAAAACATAACTCATTCTCTCCCTGACCCTGTCCATCAGCTTCCTGCAGGAAGCTGGTGGATAAGGTCAGGGAGTGAAAGGGTTAAGTTTTTACTTTGATTTCATAGCTAGCTGGTACGGCAGGAAGCTGGTGGATGGGACGAGGGAGTCAGAGGGTTAAGGGAATGTAGGCTCTAACATGTCTGCAGATGTGTCGACCTGAAAAATCTGAAAAATATTCTTTACCAGATGAGAGGTACCCAGCCAAATCGAACCTAGACCTCCCGACTCCTGATTGGAAATCCAGTGCTTTATTCATCTGAGATTGGCTTGCTTCGCTTATGATTTACTTTTGGTGACTGTGAAATCAAAATATGATCATCTGAGCATTACTTTGTCTGCTATGTCATGTATATGATGTTTAGAAGGGTTATGAATGTGTGTGGTTAGTGTGATGCCTTCTGCAGAGTGCTTTGGTTGCTGTTAGGCCCATTTTTTTTTGTGTGGTCTCAGTCCCTTCTGTAGCGTGTTAGGTATATTTATGACAACATCATGCAGAGCATATGAAGGAGACAGTCATGAAGATGTAAAATAATGTTTTATAGGATGTATTTGTGCCATCAAAATCATGTCTGAACATTTTGCATGGTCTCATCTTGAGCCTGTTCTATATGATAATCACAGTTCATGTTGATGCTAAAAAAGATTGTACAGCAAAAAATGAAAGCAAACTAGGAAGAAAATGGTGCTATATACAAAACATACCGGTGACAGTGGTTTCACTTAAATCATCTGACACCATTGGGCACATATAGCAACGATACTAACATTAATATAGCAGTTCATCTTTCTCATGCTGATAAGACAAGTATTACAATTTCTGTATCAGTATTTGACAATGAAATTCAGTTTGATCAGCTATAGGGCACAGTGAGTTTATGTGTGTGTATTATTGTATGTCTGAACATCAGTATTGCTCAGGAATGTTGTCTCACTGCAGGGTGCGTATTGCTCTTACTATTTCCATATTGAGTTTATCCCCTATGTGTTCCACCAGTCCATCGTTTTGATGGCTCTCTTTTCCATTGGTTGTGTGAGAAACACCGCCTTGTGACATGACTGAAGTAGAGGTAGTTTGAAATGTACTCATTTTTGAAATATCTGATGTTTTTGGCTGTTTGTTGATTGTTTGTTACTGTTTTTGTTTTGTTTTGCATTTAAAATGAAACAAAAATACAATTGTGATTTTTGTTTGTTTGTCTCATTGTTTTGGGGAGTGGAGCATGTAAATGGATGTTTGTGCCAACAACATCGTACAGAATCCTGTTATCCTATTGTAAATTACACCTCGCTTTTTGCTGATAATGTAGAGGGTTGTTTAGCATGTTTCAGCATAGTAATGATTTTGTCTGCCAGGCTTTTAGCATTGTACTGCACTTAGTATGAGTAATCAGTCTTGTTTGTTGTATTTTCAAGCTTGTATGGCCTTTTACTGGCCCGTTTGTATAAGTACATTGTATCTGTTTTTGTGTAACAGCATCATAATACAATATATACAGCAAATCTTTACTTCACAAAAACTTGAGTGTCAGCTTGGTTGTGGTTTATTCATGTCATTCTGATCTGTCTAACGTGTCCTGCACTATCACAGTTCGCTTTTCTCTTGCTTCTGCCTGTTCCATTCAGTTGTAATTCACTTGTAAAGGTCTGCATTGCATAATGGTGTTCTGGACTTCATTCTGTATTTCAGGCTGCTTATTTGAGATACTTCCTGTCATGTTCCACTGGAACTCTTTGACTTTCTCATCTTCTCTTACTGCACTGTCATTTATATTACAAAGCAGAATTTTAACCCCTTCACTCCCTCATCCGATTCATTAGCTTCCAGTAGAAATCTGATGGGTATGGTGAGGGAGTGAAAGGGTTCAGTTTTTGCAGCTGGAAGACAGTGTGAGGGGATCAAAGAGTTAAGAAACTGTGCCTTTCTTTTACCTGTATGGCTGCCTTAGCTGCTGTCTTCTTGCCCAGAAAGGAGAAATAAGGCAGGAAAGAGGACATAATCTATGATCCATGAGAATCCATACAATAAGATGCTGCTGTGTATTCTCGTTCAAAACTCTTTGGCCATTGATGAAATGTTCTGCCAACAGTTTTTGTGCTAATCTAGGTGAGGCATCTTCTTTAATATCATGTAACAGTATCCATTAATGAAACTCTTTGCATTCCTTGAGAAAAAATATATATATTCTTTATGGGTCTGTCATGTTTGTAAGTGAAATAGAACTTTTTGTTCATTATCCCTCCAAAATCGGAACATATATTATGAATTGGAAATGAAAGGTGTTTGGTTTGGTTAAAGACCTGATTGCAGAGCTGCTACATATGATACTGAGACACATTCCGTATTTACTTTCATAATCTGTTCAGATGTCATTGAGACTTAACATCAAGAATGTTGGAGTCATCATATGTTGACTAAACAGCATTGGTAATGTACTAATGTACTCAAATTGACATCTGTTCAAAATTCAGTGACAACCTTCATATTTGAGTAGTGAGTCCATCGTTAACTAATTGAGAACATAACAAAAGTGCCCAATAAATTGCAAGTGGACTGGTGGAAAATATAACCCTGATCTGTCTGTTACACAGTGCTAACCTGCTAACCCTGTCTATGGCTAAACTACATTGACCGGTTGGTCTGTGTATATCCCTGTCTCTCTATTTATCTCTTTAATTTGATATATGATATTACATATTCTCGAAAGTATGTACTACACACACAGTATGTGTGAAGAACAGTGCAGCTGCCGTCTTTATTCTTTTTGATATATTACAGTGTGGCATGTAACCCTCAAATTATATTTTGGCATGACCAGTGTGCAACTTGTACTACATTTTTGTTGTTGTTATTGTTGTTTTTAATTATTGCAAGTGTAAGGGTATATGTTTTACAGAGTTTAGTGTATGGAAAGTATACAGCCAGTCTGTTAAGATCTGTTCGTTTTTTAAACAACACTGTGCTTGCTAATGGTAGTTAATGGAATGATATCTACTCTGTTTATCTGCAGTGTTCGGTATGTCCATTGTACTAGCCATGGTCTTTATATTCAAGGTAATCATTTGCATGGTGTATTACAGTTCACAGTAGGTGATTCTGTATCATGTACATTTAGTATTTTGTCTGTGGTATATTTGATGTCAAAATAATGTTCTGGTCATTTTTTGTCTTGATGAGGAGGAAAAGTGTTTGTGTGTGTGTGTGTGTGTTATCTGTTTGTGTCTTGGTGGTGCATTTTGTTTTTGATATTTTCCTTGATGTTTTCACCCTGCTCAGTCTTCATACTTTCACTATTATAATCAGAAACACACACACACACACACACACACACACACACACACACACACACACACACACACACACACACACACACACACACACACACACACACACACACACACACACACACACACACAAATTCCCATTTTTCTCAATGAAATCCATTTTTTTTGTTTTTTATTGATTAAACTTCCCCCTTCAGAAATGCTTAATCCTCACACTAAAGAACACACACATATGCATACATACCTGCATGCACGCACACAAAATACACTTGCACATGCATGCACGCATGCATCCAGAAATAAAGAGAGCTGTGTCTTTGTGACGGCTTCCTTTCGTTTGGTTCAGTCAACTTCTATGTGTGTGTTTTTTTGTTTTTTAATGTATTTTATTATTTATTTTCTTTTTTGTGAAGCGGAGACTTTTCTGATTAGAATGTGTATTGGTTTCTCTTTTTTTTCGCTCTCTCTCTCTCTCTGTTTTTTGCACTATTATTTACCTGTTTATTTGGTTTTGTTGATCTTAGATGCATATTGTATATTTTCATTTTCTTCTTCATCGTTTTTCATTTCTTTTTCGTAATCTCTCTTGCTCTTACTTTTAAGGGGTTACCCTGGTATTAGTTTTGTTTTGTTATAGTTTTTCTGTATATTTTTTGTACTTTTGTGCTATGTATGTGTGTTGGCGTTAGCAGAGAGAGGGGAATGGAGTGAAGAAGGAATGACTATTATTTTCTTTGTTTTTCTGTTTTGTTATGGCTGATGGTGGTGGTTTGTTGATTTTGGGGGGGTGAGGGGGGGGGGGTTGTTTGTTTGTTTGTTTGTGTTTTGTTGTTGTTGTGTGGTTGGGTTCTTTTTTGTCTTCTTTTGTTGATTTTTTTGTAACATGTTTTTAGAAGTTTTATTTACATTTTATGTTGTTGTTTTGGTTCTGTTCAATGTTTAATACAGGGATCTTGATTTGTACTTTTCCATTCCGATGACTTGTTTCTTTTTCTGTTGTTCATGCTGTGTTGTTTCTCTTTTGAAATGGTTGTTGGCAGTTCGTTCTGCTGTTTGCTTCACACACACACACACACACACACACACACACACACACACACACACACACACACCACACACACACCACACACACACACAGACACACACACAGACACACACACGACACACACACAGACCCCACACAGACACACACACACACACACACACACACACACACACACACACACACACACACACACACACACACACACACACACACACCACACACACAACACAAAAACACACACACACACACACACACACACACAACACACACACACACAACACACACACACACACAGACACACACACACACACACACACACAACACACACACACACACAACACACACACACACACACACACACACACACACACACACAGAGCGTTTTTGTTGTAGTTGTTATTGTCTTTCTCTGTTCTGTCTCATTTTGTCTCTGTGTGTCGCTTTGATTGTGTTTTGTTTGTTTATTCTTTGATTTTGTTTTGTTTTCCTGTTTGTCTGATCTTTCTCTTTCTGTCTGTTTCTAAGTCTTTGTCTGTCTGTCTGATTGTCTGTCTGTGTCTGTCTGTACACTTTTCTCTTTGCCTGTGTGTTTTGTTTGTGTGTACATGTCTTCTTTCAACACAATCATGCATTTTCATTGGCCACTGTTTTCTTCTGTTTTCCTCTTTTATTTAATTAAAACAATAAACACTATAGACAGAGACACGTCAGAATTATTTACGTTTTTGTCAAATATTACAAGGAAAGCCTTCATGCCAGTGAATATTCTTTTTCTGTCTCCTGTTCTGTGTCTCTAATCAAATGCATAATTCTCTCTCTCTCTTTCTCATTCTCTTTCTGTCTCTCTCTCTCTCTCTCTCTCTCTCTCTGTCCGTCTGTCTGTGTCTGTCTTTATATATGTATGTATGTATGTCTGTCTCTCTCTGTGTCTCTGTCGATTTGTGTCTGTCTGTCTGTCTGTATGTATGTCTCTCTTTGTCTTTCTGTCCCTGTCTCTCTGTCTCTCTCTCTGTGTCTGTCTCTGTCTCTGCATGTCTGTCTCTCTCTCTCTCTCAATAGATAAAACAGTTAATACAATGAAAGTGTATGCTTATTTGCCACTTTAAATTGTCCTCAGTATTTTATTTGGACTCCAGATGTAAACCTGTCACTTTCCCTATCCGTCTTTGTAGATGTGTCAGTGTCAAACAAGGTTGTGTATACACTAATACAATAAAGCTGCTTCTTTCAGTTGCACTGTTGCCTTTCAATTGATTCTGATGTGAATGCAGTGCCTGTTGTTGAGTGGGAGTATTGTGTAAATCACATTCACTTTCTCACACTATTCACCACCAGCTTGTGGGAAGCGTGTGTGCGGAGTGAAAAAAGTGGTGAAGTTTGAATGTTTACACCAGTGACCACATTGTTTCATCAACCCACCCACCCCTTGGGGATGCCAGGGGCTCTTTCAGTATAAATAGTATCCCCACCTTCTGGAAATTCTGTGCTAGAAATTTCCTCTTTTCTGTCACTCTCTTTGTTTCTGCCTTGTTCCTTGGCTTTCTGTCATTTCTTTCTATTATTTCCTGCCTGGCTGGTCCATTCGCCTGTATGTGTCTTGGGTACTTTCTCTTAGGATTGATAATTGGGTACATTTGTGAAGTGCATTTTTGGCTCTAGGGACATGAGATATGCGAGAGCAATTTTAAGTAAATCAGGCCCATTTTTATATATGTTTTAGTGTCCTTATTTATATTTGAATTTGTAATCAGATTTCTCATTTTATATATGTTTTAGTGTCCTTATTTATATTTGAATTTGTAATCAGATTTGTTTTTTAAATCCCTGTGTGATGAAGTGGTCAATGCTAGGGGCATGTCCTTAGATTAGGTGCGTGAATGCATTTATATGCGTACTTAATTTTCTCTTCTTTTTTCCCTTTGAAGTATTGCATATGTTTTGAAACGATTATAGCCCTGATATGGCTCTACACAGTCGGCTGGGCTTTAAACAACAATAGCAATTTCATAAATCCCAAGTTCAGTATGGAGTAGCTCTTTCCTTCTCAAATTTTGTACAATCCAGAGATGATACGATAGAAATGTTCAAAACGGTAAATGGATCTGTTGTCCACAGACTCATATTCTGTTAGAAAAATATGCATCAAAACTAAATGAATAGCCGAACTTCTTTTCTTTTTTTTCTTTTTTTTTTCTTTGTTTTTCTTTTTTTTGTTTTTTGTTTTACGAAAATATAAGTGAACAGCATGCATGTTTTTGTTTAAACCTGAAACTCTTGTTCAAACTAACATTGGCAACCATGGCTAAAAAAATGTATTTAAAAGTATTGTATGGGAAGGCAATGCTTCCAAATGAATAGGCCTACATCATTATCTAATCACGAGGCATTCACATATTGCCATTGACATAGTAGGAAATATGCCCTTGAGACTCGTATACCTATCTCTATCACCACAACTTCTACCTTGCTTTTTAAAAAAAATTATTTAACCCTTTGACTCCTGCATGTCCAGCATGTCCAGCGTCCTGCATTGTCAACCATGCTCATCATCATCATCATCATCATCAGGTGCCTTGCCACATGGCGTTGGCGATCATGGACTTCCATCTGTCTCTATATCTTGTTGCCTCAAGCATCTCTTCCACCCTCTTTGTCTTCAGCCACTCGGCAAGTCCATCTAGTATCTTCTCCCTGGGTCTACCTGGTGCTCTCTTTCCCTCCAGCTTTCCTGTTGTGACCAGGTGCTCCAATTCCCCTTTCCTCATAAAATGGCCTATAAATGTTGCCTGTCTTTTCCTAATCTTCCTTATGAATGATATTCTTGTGTCTGCCTTCATCAAGACTGTCTTGTTTGTTTTCTTTGCTGTCCATGCTAGCAAAGCAAAAACTTAACCCTTTGACTCCCTCACCATATCCAGCTTCTTGCAGGAAACTGGTGGATAGGGAAATGGAGTCAAAGGGTTAAGTTCTTGCAGTTGGTGGACGAGGTGCGGGAGGCAAAGGGTTAAAATAAAAGCAGTAATCTTACAGGCTTGTGAGCATAATCCAAAACAAGTGTGACTGCCTGCGTTCAAGCAAATAGGAACCAGAAATAACACGAAAGAAGAAAAAGAACATATATTAAATACAAGAGAAGACAGGCACAAATTTCGTCAAGCGTAAGATCACAAACAAACAAACACCAGACACAAAAGTTAGGAGAAAAAGACTGAAACTTCCCTGCTGCTCCGTCCAGTGTGAGAAAAGAAATAAACTCAATGTCTTGTGAGCATACCCAACATCTTGATCCATCAAGGCATAAGACATTCATTCAGTCCGGTGTAGATGAGTTGACAGGTAAAATTGTCGATATTGTGGGATGCGATCTTGTAAATGGTATTCAAAAATATGCGCGAAACATGTACAGCTACGTTAAGATGTTTTCTGAATGTCTTCTACACCGGTGATGGCAATGATAGGTGACTGAGATTCCATTGGGTCGCCATGTTTCTGTAGGCAAAAACATCACAACATTCCTGGTAGTATAAGCATACTAACACATTAGAATTCTTTAAAAAAAATTAAAAGAAAGGAAATTCAAAACGAAAATAAATAACAAAAATAAAATTATGTACATTTTATAATGCTGAGTGTATACGCAATCCTACTTTGTGGTGACTTTTCCCCATTCCTGTCTTTACAAATCTAGCATCAAAGTTGGGGTTAAATTTGGGTTGAGCTTCCGGTTTTTTTTAGTAGTAGTAGTACTATTACTATCATTATTATTATTATCATTATTATTGTTATACTCCATCTAATGGTGTGCCTTCGTCAGAAAGACGTTCTGTTGATAAAACCGTACACTCAAGAGCTGATGTCTCGAGTTCAGTTCCAGTCTGCAACATAAACACTGGGTATAGTTCCAGTCTGCAACATAAACACTGGGTATAGTTCCAGTCTGCAACATAAACACTGGGTATAGTTCCAGTCTGCAACATAAACACTGGGTATAGTTCCAGTCTGCAACATAAACACTGGGTATAGTTCCAGTCTGCAACATAAACACTGGGTATAGTTCCTGTCTGCAACATAAACACTGGGTATAGTTCCGTCTGCAACATAAACACTGGGTATAGTTCCTGTCTGCAACATAAACACTGGGTATAGTTCCAGTCTGCAACATAAACACTGGGTATAGTTCCAGTCTGAACATAAACACTGGGTATAGTTCCAGTCTACGACATAAACACTGGGTATAGTTCCTGTCTGAACATAAACACTGGGTATAGTTCCAGTCTGCAACATAAACACTGGGTATAGTTCCTGTCTGCAACATAAACACTGGGTATAGTTCCAGTCTATGACATAAACACTGGGTATAGTTCCAGTCTGCAACATACACACTGGGTATAGTTCCTGTCTGCAACATAAACACTGGGTATAGTTCCAGTCTGCAACATAAACACTGGGTATAGTTCCTGTCTGCAACATAAACACTGGGTATAGTTCCAGTCTATGACATAAACACTGGGTATAGTTCCTGTCTGCAACATACACACTGGGTATAGTTCCAGTCTATGACATAAACACTGGGTATAGTTCCAGTCTGCAACATAACACTGGGTATAGTTCCAGTCTGCAACATAAACACTGGGTATAGTTCCAGTCTGCAACATAAACACTGGGTATAGTTCCTGTCAGCAACATAAACACTGGGTATAGTTCCAGTCTGCAACATAAACACTGGGTATAGTTCCTGTCTGCAACATAAACACTGGGCATAGTTCCTGTCTGCAACATAAACACTGGGTATAGTTCCTGTCTGCAACATAAACACGGTATAGTTCCAGTCTATGACATAAACACTGGGTATAGTTCCTGTCTGCAACATAAACACTGGGTATAGTTCCTGTCTGCAACATAAACACTGGGTATAGTTCCAGTCTATGACATAAACACTGGGTATAGTTCCTGTCTGCAACATAAACACTGGGTATAGTTCCTGTCTGCAACATAAACACTGGGTGAAGTTCCAGTCTATGACATAAACACTGGGTATAGTTCCAGTCTGCAACATAAACACTGGGTATAGTTCCAGTCTGCAACATAAACACTGGGTATAGTTCCTGTCTGCAACATAAACACTGGGTATAGTTCCAGTCTGCAACATAAACACTGGGTATAGTTCCAGTCTGCAACATAAACACTGGGTATAGTTCCAGTCTGCAACATAAACACTGGGTATAATTACTGTCTGCAATATAAACACTGGGTGAAGTTCCTGTCTGCAACATAAACACTGGGTATAGTTCCGTCTCAACATAAACACTGGGTATAGTTCCTGTCTGCAACATAAACACTGGGTATAGTTCCAGTCTATGACATAAACACTGGGTATAGTTCCTGTCTGCAACATAAACACTGGGTATAGTTCCTGTCTGCAACATAAACACTGGGTATAGTTCCTGTCTGCAACATAAACACTGGGTATAGTTCCTGTCTGCAACATAAGCACTGGGTATAGTTCCTGTCTGCAACATAAACACTGGGTATAATTCCTGTCTGCAACATAAACACTGGGTGAAGTTCCTGTCTGCAACATAAACACTGGGTGAAGTTCCAGTCTACGACATAAACACTGGGTATAGTTCCAGTCTACGACATAAACACTGGGTGAAGTTCCAGTCTATGACATAAACACTGGGTATAGTTCCTGTCTGCAACATAAACACTGGGTATAGTTCCTGTCTGCAACATAAACACTGGGTATAGTTCCTGTCTGCAACATAAACACTGGGTATAGTTCCTGTCTGCAACATAAACACTGGGTATAGTTCCTGTCTGCAACATAAACACTGGGTATAGCTCCTGTCTGCAACATAAACACTGGGTATAGTTCCTGTCTGCAACATAAACACTGGGTATAGTTCCTGTCTGCAACATAAACACTGGGTATAGTTCCTGTCTGCAACATAAACACTGGGTATAGTTCCAGTCTGCAACATAAACACTGGGTATAGTTCCTGTCTGCAACATAAACACTGGGTATAGTTCCTGTCTGCAACATAAACACTGGGTATAGTTCCTGTCTACGACATAAACACTGGGTATAGTTCCTGTCTGCAACATAAACACTGGGTATAGTTCCTGTCTGCAACATAAACACTGGGTATAGTTCCTGTCTGCAAAATAAACACTGGGTATAGTTCCAGTCTACGACATAAACACTGGGTATAGTTCCTGTCTGCAACATAAACACTGGGTATATTTCCAGTCTACGACATAAACACTGGGTATAGTTCCAGTCTGCAACATAAACACTGGGTATAGTTCCTGTCTGCAACATAAACACTGGGTATAGTTCCAGTCTACAACATAAACACTGGGTATAGTTCCAGTCTACGACATAAACACTGGGTATAGTTCCAGTTTGCAACATAAACACTGGGTATAGTTCCAGTCTACACATAAACACTGGGTATAGTTCCTGTCTGCAACATAAACACTGGGTATAGTTCCAGTCTACGACATAAACACTGGGTATAGTTCCTGTCTGCAACATAAACACTGGGTATAGTTCCAGTCTGCAACATAAACACTGGGTATAGTTCCTGTCTGCAACATAAACACTGGGTATAGTTCCTGTCTGCAACATAAACACTGGGTATAGTTCCAGTCTACGACATAAACACTGGGTATAGTTCCAGTCTGCAACATAAAAACTGGTACACACACACGTACACAAACCATACACACGCATGCATGCAATGCACACAATCTGAAGCACGCGCACATGTTATGCACGCCAGCATGCAGAGTTAATAATTGCTTTAAGTTAGAGATATTAATGTGAAATAGCGCATATGGAATCATCCGAGTAACGTAATAAAAGTTTGAGGAAACCAAAACTAAAACAGAACTGATCAAGGCAATTTACACCCACTGAGCCATCAAGGCACTAAACAGCGCATGGGACGTAATGCTCTCAACCGGAATAAGCCTAATCGTCTGCCATTTCTTTGGCGCATGTTGTCACAAGTGGCGACTCATGTGCTCTCGTGTTGCTAGCTACAAAACTATCTCTAGAGTTCTTTTTCAGTCCTCTTTCTCACTGAAAGCACTTCACCGACCCATTTCCAAACCTAATCACACATCTAATTTGTGCGTGCATTTATTTGTGAGACGAAGCATCATGACGACCGGAGTGAAGCTGTCGTGGCAGATCGAAGCGTCTGAAATACCAGAACAGGTGGAAGCGTTGATGAACAAGACCAGAGCGGTCTACGACAATGTTGGGGCAGTTACACCGGAAAAAGGAAATTACAATTCCGTCATAAAGGTCGGTGTTGCAGACTCGCGAAGGTCTGAAATTGTATGGATGGACGATGATCTCTTAATAATCTTTATCAGTTTATTCATGAACTTAATTAAACAGACCTTGGCTTTGGCTTTGTTGTTACTTTTTGAGAGCGCGTTCTCCCTACGGAAGTGGGTATTTTCATTTTCGTTCACGATTTAATTATTGTGCAATACACATATTATTAATTTGAAGTGGTGTATACAATGTATGGAATTGGAGTACAACGATATCAATTCTAGTCTTTAAGTTAGACAACCAATGTCAGAATGTCTGTGTCAATCACTCGACTCAATGTTGATGCTATCATCTCTGAGTCGCTACATCTGTCAGTTTGAAATTGTGTGTGTGTGTGTGTGTGTGTGTGTGTGTGTGTGTGTGCATGTGAAAATAGTGTCTGTGTCACAGTGTGTGTTTTTAGAGGGAGGGAGTCACACATGTGTTTGCTCATGCTGTGCATGTGTTTGTGCTCCTCATGTATCACATAAATGTTGACATTTTGTGTAGCCTCTGGCGGACATTGAATGTGAATATGCTGTGGAAAGGAACAATCTGGACTTCCTGCAGCATGTGTCCACTGACAAGGAGCTACGTGATGCCAGTTGTGATGCTGACAAAAAGTTGTCAGAGTTTGATGTTGAAATGAGGTAACGTTTTGGCATAGTTACCTGAATCTGCTGTTATCGCATATGTATAGCCCATCACACTCATGTATACACATCCTCCATCAGACGCAATATACATGTGTAAACATCATCCATGAAGTAGATGTACATGTTTACAATAGTACACATTCTTATTTACACACACACTTACACTACAATCTACACACTTTTATGTACATGGACACAGACCTTATTCTCACTATACACACTTAAATGTACACTGAGCTTCCTGGTTTTCAGTTTTGCCAGTATGTTAGCCATTTTACTGTGGCATTTTACAATTCATGTTTTATTCAACTCATTTGTTGGTTTGAGAAGATGCATTCATGGGGTATTGTTATTTTGTCAATATTCCAATTGTGCTAGATTTGTATGTTTGTTGTTTTATCCACATTATGCAAGGGGCAAGCTGCTGCACTGTCTGCATACTCCATCTTTTGTTGGTGTGCTGGGTATTTTCATGTTTCTATGAGCCATGAGACACTGGACGTGCATGATCTTTAATCTTTTTAGCCTTGGTCTGGCCACCGCTGAGCGTTTCGACAACATGGACCGGTGCTTTGTTACGACGGACCCGACTGTAAAAGTTGACCAAGTGCATAGACAATTTTGATCACATACTGACTGCGTGTTTCTCACACTGGCACCCTAGTTATCATCCATTGAGATGATCTTGGTAAAATTCAAATTACACATACACCCATTCACTAAAGACTAACTAAGCATATAAAAGGGTGAGGGGGGTATTTTCATTCATGCCATGTAGCATGTGAAAAAATGGCGATGCCCTTTGTAGCAGACGGTTTTCAGGATACAGATGACTCTCCAGATTTTTCAGAGGAGGAATTAAATACTATCGTTTGTGAATTGTGTATAGATCATTATCAGTTTATATTACTTATATTTTTATCAACAAGATATCCTGCTTTGTGTATAGATCATTATCAGTTTATTTTATTTACTATATTTTTGTCAACAAATATATATTGTAACAGATATATTTGAAATTGTTTTCTGTCTATATGTGTTCAGCATGCGAAAAGATGTCTTTGATGTGATTGTGGCATTCCATAAAAAGCAAGGTCAAAAAATGGACCCAGAAGCTCTTCGCTATGTGGAGAGGCTCATCAAGTTGGGAAGGAGAAATGGTATGTGTATTATTTGTTATTATTCACATGTTTCACTGAAGACTTAACTCCTTCCCCGCCACAGTATTTGTGGCCTTTTGCACTGCTGTCTGCTGGGACAGAATTTTGCTTTTTTTTTTTTGGTATGGTCATTAATTTGTTCATTGCTCATTCATTTCATAGATATCTTTTCAGATTTTTTTGCATGTTTTTTCCTTATACCCTTGACTATTGTTTGATGTCATAGTTATTTGATTTGGTTGAAAAATAGTGTGATTAGAGCTGATGTAATGAGCCTTTTTCTCAAAAACAACAACAAAAAAAGGAAGCTTTCAGAACATACAATTATACATACACACACAGTAGCACATAAAACCACACAAAACAGAGTTTGGTTTTTGTATATAATAAACATCAAGTGAAAAAGTTTTTTATTATTACTCTCTGTGAATGTTTTTGTATGCAAAGTCAGTACGTTCTTGGGTGTAGCACAGTGGAGGAAGAGACGAGAATAGGCAGTTGTTCCGCCATCTTGAATTGCATTATCGGGTTCGTTACTTTCCAATGCTAATTAGACTTATATTCAGTTCTCTGTTATTCAATGCTCTGTTACTTTCTGATGCTAATTAGACTAATATTCAATTCTCTGAATGATCAAAGAGAAAAAACTGCAAGAGGTTGGCGAAGTTTCTAGTGTTATCTCCCATTTTTGCCCCCGAAACTTCAGTGATGAAAATCCCCCATGGCAGACAGTTACATGCGTAGGGACATGTCAAAACGCCCTGTAGTAGACACGGTGTAAGCAGGGAAGAGGTTAAATACCCAACTGACATAGGGAAAACCTTTTTCTGTATAATAAACATAAAGGTCAGTAACTTTCTTCATAGTTCATATTACTTGTTTTAGTCATTTAAAAAGAAAGTAGATGTTATTAGTAACTTTTGTCATAGTCCGTGTATCTTGTTTTAGTCATTTGAAAAGAACTTATTTTAGTCATTCAAAAAGAAAGTAATATGTTATTAGTAACATTCTTCATAGTCCATGTTACTTGTTTTAGTTATTAAAAAAGATAGTAATACTATGTATTAAAATATGTGTTAGGTGTGAGGGTGGCACATGTTTTTGGGTAGGTGGATCTGAACATAGGGGATACATTAACACTAGTAACAGGTGTGAGGTGATGGCATGGGGGGGAGAGGGGGTGATGTTGCTTCACTGCCTTGTGTGTACTCTTGTTGTGACAGCTGCGGCCTTGGCTGTTTTACTGTTCATGTCAGTATGGAATAACATCTGCCTGAGATTTCTGACCCATAAGAATTGTGACTTGTAACTTGTTTCTTGGCAAATTGCTCCTGGAACTCAGGAATGACAGGAACTGCTTCTGCAGAGAAATATAGGCATGAAGGGAGAAGGTTGTCATAGATAGATAGGCAGGTCTTGAACGGGTTAAAGATAACTGTTTATCGATGCCTGTAATTTACAGTGTAATGATGTTGTTTGGCATGTTGCAGGCTTGCATCTACAGAAGGAGGTGCAAAACAAAGTCAAGGACCTGAAGAAACGTATCAGCGATCTGTCCATTGACTACAGCAAAAATCTCAATGAGGAGAACACGGTACTTGAGTTCACTGAAGATGAACTGGGTCAGTTGTTATTTCTTATGATTTCTTTTGTTATTTCTTGGTGATAATTATGTCAATAATGACATGATGTTGATGATGGGATTGATGATGCTGATGCTGATGCTGTCTGTCTATTTCTTACATGTATTGGGTGGGAGAGTGTGAGGATGGAGGAGTTGGTGTGGAGTGTAATTTTTTCTGTTTGAAATCTTTGCTGCCAACCCTTCGTAGCTGAGAAAAAAGAAGTGGAGGGAGTGTAATTGATGATGTAATCAGATACAGAATGTGTGTTGGTGTGTGTAAGTGGTATTCTGTGTGTTTGCATGTATGCAGTACATATGTGTTTTTTTGTTGTGTGTGTGTGTGTGTGTGTGTGTGTGTGTGTGTGTGTGTGTGTGTGTGTGTGTGTGTGTGTATGTGTGGGTGTGTATGTGTGTGTTGTGTTGTGTTACATTTTTGTGGATCATATTTTCTACTTTATTTTCCAGCTGGTGTTCCAGAAGATCTGTTGAAAAGTTTTGAGAGAGTAAGTAAAATTACTATTTTCTCATTCTGTGGGAATGACGAAAATGACTATATACCGAGTTCCCGCTATAGCGGGAATAGCACACTCACATGATCGTCACTTTATCAAGAGCTAAAAATAGCCACCGAACCGTTGCTAAGCGTCGCGTGAGCGTGTGTTCAGCCTATTGCAAATGTCTGCCTTTGTGTTGATGGTATTTTGAGGTGATTTGGGTGCAAAATTGACCATGAAGCGAGCTAGTGATGAACCAAGCACTTCAACAGGTAAACGGGCGAGGCCAACTCGCTTCACAGTTCAACAAGTGGTGGACATTTTGCAGATTGGAGAATTTGATCAGGAATACGTTTCCGATTCAAGTGACGATGATTACGTTGATGAAGCATTGAGTGAAAGTGATGATTCTGACAATGAAAGAAGTAGGTCAGACAGAGTGTTGGAAGAAGGGGGCGTGCCCGTACCCCCCAACCAAGTGATAGGGGAGATGCTTGTGTGATTGAGGGTTGGACTGGCGTTAGATGAAAGGTAGGCCTATTTTCTACAATCTCTCCACGTTTCATATAATTCTAACCATTGGTGTGCATGATATGAACAGTTTTCTAACGTATTATACATTTTTTTCAAAATTTTGCTCAGGAGGCCAGGCAGGGGGCACAATTACGCTCAGGGGCTAAGGTCTGGTAGAGTTAATGGTCCATTCATGTGTATTTTTTCAATAAAGTCTTACGTGATTTTTCTTCAGATTGATAATTGGGTACATGTATTAAGTGCATTTTTGGCTCTGAGGAGGTGAGATGTGTGGAGGCAGTTTTAGGTAATTTGTGCCTGTTTTTATATATGTTTTGGTGTCCTTATGTATGCTTATATTTGTATTCAGGTGTGTTTTTTAAATCTCCCCTGTGCGATTCATCGGACGGAATGGTCCTACGCCAGGGTCATTATGTGCGCGAATGCATTGATATATGCACTTAATTTCTTTTTTTTTTTTTTTTCCTGTTGAAGTTTTGTGTGTTTTGAAGCGGTTATAGCCCTGATATGGCTCTGCGCGATCAGCTGGGCTTTAAACAACAATAAAAGAAAAAAAAATGCCCCAAGATCAGTTGTATGGATATCTCAGTGGCTCAGCCTACATATACGTGGAAGCCTTTCTCATCTTGCTATCCCAAGCAGTAGGTCTGGCGATTACTACATTGAAGGAAACATGTAAAATGCCATGGGAGTATAGGATCTTCCTATTGATTCATTGAAGGACCTAAATGCTTTTACTAACAGAGCACTGTGGGAGGATCTTGCGGGTTGCTCTCCAACCTCCAGCAGTCTTTCTTTTCCTTTTTTCCCTTTTTTTGTGGGTTACCTTGCTCAAAGGTTTCTGTTTCATTTTGTATTTTAGTCCAGATGGTTTATTTTATGGAGTAAAGATGTCAAGATATCTATTTTGTTTGCTGTCTATTTTGTCTGCTAACCCCTGTGGGTATGCTGGGGTCTCTGTTTGTATAAATTGTATCCCCACCTTCTGGAAATTTTGTGCTAGAAATTTCCTCTTTTCTGTCACTTTGTTTCTGCCTTGTTCCTTTGTTTTCTGTCATTTCTTCCTATCATTTGCTGCCTTACTGGTCCATTCACCTGTATGTGTTCAGTTCCATTCATCTGTATGTGTTTGATAAAGTCTTGCATACTTTCTCTTAAGGTTGATAAATGAGTACATGTATTAAGTGCATTTTTGGCTCTAGGGAAACGAAATATGCAGAAGCAATTTTAGGTAATTTAGGCCTGTTTTTAGATATGTTTAAGTGTCCTGAGTCATGTTTAAATTTGTATTGAGGTATGTTTTCTTAAATCCCCTGTGGGATGAATTGGACAGAGTGAGTGGTCAGTGCTAGGGGCATCTCCTTAGATTAGGTGTACGAATGCATTGATATATGTACTTAATTTTCTTTTCTTTTTTTTTCCAGTTGAAGTATTGTGTATGTTTCGAAATGGGTTATAGTCCTGATATGGCTCAACACAGTCGGTTTGGCTTAAAACAAAAATAACAATAACAATATTTTGTCTTTTTGTTTTTTGTTTGTTTGTACCATTGCAAGGGAAAAAACTTGTTTTCCTTCTCTCAGGGTTATCACAATGTACTCACATTTACTTTATTTAAAACTAGACATGAAGGTGGTCAGTACCATTTGTGTAATAGACATATCTACCATAATACACACATATCTACTATAGTACCAAGATTATCAAGACAGTGTTTACCTTGTGTACAACTTGAGCGTTCATTGAGGACTGGTAAATACATGTTGAAGGAAAGTAATCACTGATGTAAATCTGTGAACGTTTCAGAGAAAAATAAAAAATATGATTTTGTTTTCATTGCTCTGTGTTTTGTTCATTTTTCCACAGACAGAGGGAGGTAAATGTAAGGTGACCTTGAAGTACCCCCATTACTTCCCTTGCATGAAGAAAGCTCACAACCCAGAGACGCGCCGCTTGTTAGAGACTGCCTTTAATTCCCGCTGTTTGAAGGAAAATACTGCCATTCTTGAGGAGTTGGTGCACCGACGACATGAGGTGCTGTGTGAGAGAGAGAGAGAGAGAGAGAGTGTGTGTGTGTGTGTGTGTGTGTGTGTGTGTGTGTGTGTGTGTGTGTGTGTGTGTGTGTGTGTGTGTGTGTGTGTGTCTATACATTTATGTGCCTGGGCGTGGATTTTTTATTTGTTCTGAAAATTTGAATTCTATTATTTATGAGAATGATCAATCAACATAGCATTATTTGATCTCTGAACACACTCGGAAAACAAATTTATCCTTTATCAGAAGAATTTTGCTGTGGAATCATAGACATTTCTATGTTCCTAAAGCTGCTTTTATGTACTTCAGAAGTTATTTTACTTTTGTTGTGGTTATTGTACTAAGTCGACCTTTGAAATACCGTTCAGGGCTTTAAAAATGCTGATTGTTTTTAAAGTTTCCTTTAGTACAAATTGCTAGTTTGTACATGCTCTTTGAAAATCGTTTTTTTCATAAAATAAATCATGTTTTATTTATGAGGTATTCAGTTAAAAAAATTTCTAAGTTTGTTGAGTGTGTGTTATTAACTTATTATGTTTGAAAATGTCTGCACAACAGGTAGAAAGAAACTCTAGGGAGAGCTAGACAACAGAAGGTCTTCAGAGAAGTAACCCCCTTTAGACAAGTGTTTCGGCCCTGAATTCCTTACACTCTCGGGGGGCCGGGCCACATCCAGGTCATGACTCCTGGATGCCCTTCTGCTGTTGTCTATTTTTTTTTTTTTTTTTTTTTTTTTCCCACGCCGGGGATCGAACCTGGGCGATTCTGCGCTTCAGAACTGCGGTACGCGGTTTTACCAATGTGCTAACGGGGCACACATCATCTGTAGGGAATTTAATCCTTATGAAGTTCACTTTTTTCGTTCCTCCTTGCCCAGATCCAGCTTGAGCTCCTTTCTGCTGCCTCTGCCATCGCTTTAAGGGCTCTAGTCCTCTTCTTCCCAGAAATGGCGAGTTGTTTCATGAGATCATAAGCGGAGGTGCCCACAAACCCTCTTGCCCCGACCTCTATGGCGAAGATTTTGACCCGCAGACCTGCTTTCTTCAGGGTGCTGGCAAGACCGGCGTATTTTTCGGTCTTGTAGATATGTGCTTCTTCCATTCTGCTTTCGTATGGCACAGTGAGTTCTGCACAACAGTAATGTTAACTGACAATAGATTGTTTATGATGATGATACATTCCGAAAGAAAGATTGCGTGTTCAGCTGCAATTTGTGTGCTGCAGCTTGGTTTTACATTTTGTCTTTTGTAGAGAGAATTGGCATGGCTAATATCCATAAGTTTAATCCATTTACAATTGTTCGTCCAGTCACATTGTGCTGTTGTATACTGACTTTGGGCACCTTGTTCACAATGTTATTATGGAAGAATTAGAAGGGCATTGGGTTTATAATTATTATGGAAGAGTTAGAAGAACATTGGATTTATTATTGGTAGGAAGAATGAGAAGAACACAGGATTTGTTATTATTTCGGAAGAAATAGAAGAACGCTGGGTTTATAATCTTTATGGAAGAATTAGAAGAACACCGGATTTATTATTATCATTATGGAAGAATTAGAAGAACACAGTGTTTATTAGTATTATGGAATTATTAGAAGGGCACTGGGTGTATTGTTATTATTATGGAAGAATTAGAAGAATACTGGGTATATTATTGTTATGGAAGAATAAGAAGGGCACTGGGTTTGTTGTTATTATTATGGAAGAATTAGAAGAATACTGGGTTTATTATTGTTATGGAAGAATAAGAACACTGGGTGTATCATTATCATGGAAGAATTAGAAAAAACATTGTGTTTATTATTATCATGGAAGAATTAGAAGGGCACTGGGTTTATTGTTAATATTAAGGAAGAATTAGAACACTGGGTGGCGTCTGAAGTCACACTCTCGACTCTCAAAACTGTGGAACCTCATCACCAGTCTTATAAAGTTACTGTATGCATCGTGCAGAAAAGAGCAGCTTGAAAAGATTTGTAAACCAGGTCGATTAGAGCTAGTTAGAGTTTCCAAAGCGTATTAGTTTGAGATCACCACCATCATGAGCCACTATGGTTGACTGAACTCACCACAAATGGTGAAAAGATTGTTGTACAATTTTTGCTCACCTTCGTATTTCCAGAAAGCTCAGCTGTTGTCGTTACCGAGCCATGCAGCCTTTGTGCTTGACATGCGGATGGCCAAGAAACCTGAAGCTGTGTCCTCCTTCCTCGTGGACCTGGCGGGCAAGCTGCAACCTCTACGTGACGATGAGTTCAAGCTCTATTTGGAGTACAAGAAGGAAGAGGTAGTGGTGGTTCATGATCTCTGAAGTTCTGTAGATATTACTTAAAGTAGGGAAAACCATTTTATATAGGTGTCAGAAAAATATTTGCCTTGAAAGCTTAAGAATGGATTTTGTCTGACATAAATATTGATGAGGAACAGTTTGGCTGTGGTATGTAAACTGCAACTTCTGTATCATCGCGGAATCAATGCAGAGCATTTCATATCAGCCTACTGCCAGCAAAAGCATAAGCTCTTTAGGAATTAATTATAGCTTACATTTGGCCTCGACTGGCTTCTGTTGCCCCTCTGAGGATTGTGGGGGCTGTTATTGTATAAACAGTATCTCTATCTTCTTGAAAATCATCATCATGAGGTGCCCTGCCGCATGGCGTTGGCGACCATGGACTTCCATCTATCTCTTGTTGCCCCCAGCATCTCCCCCACCCTCCTCATCCCCAGCCACTCTGCAAGTCCGTCCAGCATTCTCTCCCTGGGTCTACCTGGTGCTCTCTTTCCCTCCAGCTTTCCCGTTGTGACCAGGTGCTCCAAATCCCCCTTCCTCATAAAATGGCCTATAAATGTTGCTTGTCTTTTCCTAATCTTCCTTATGAGTGATCTACTTGTGTCTGCCTCCATCAAGACTGTCTCATTTGTTTTCTTTGCTGTCCATGGAACTCTCAACATTCTTCTTAGAAACCATATCTCGGCTGCCTCAATCTTGCTCTGGCTTTGCTTGCTGACTGTCCACGCCTCGCATCCGTACAATATTATTGGTTCTATATAACATTCAAGGACTCTCTTTCTGATGTTAATTGATAGGCATTTGTTGGTAAGAATGCTTGTCATCTTCTTGAATGCTGTTTTGGCTTGGCCGATTCTGTCAGCTATTTTCGATATGCATCTGCCGTCTGATGAAATGACAGTTCCCAGGTATTTGAACTTATTAGCCAGTGTCAAGGTTGTGCCATTTGCTGTTATTTTGCATGAGGGGATTTCATGTTTTTTACTGATCACCATGACTTCAGTCTTCCTGCTGTTTAGTTCCAACCCCTTACCTTTGCTTTCTATTTCTAGTATATTCACAAGGTTTTGTAGGTCCCTTTCATTTTCTGCAATTAGCACGGTGTAATCTGCGTACAGAATGTTGTTTATCATTTTTCCTCCAATCTTTATTCCGGGGTCTTCTTCTAGGTTTCTCATGATGTTTTCGCTATATAGTGAAAACAGATCTGGTGACAAAACACAACCCTGTCTGACTCCTCTTTTGATGGTTTGGAAAGAGCTTATATTGTTTTCTATTCTCTTTGCAACTGTTTGTTCCCAGTACATATTCCTGATTATTCGTAGATCTTTTCCATCAACATTGAGTCTCTCCAGTTGGTTGATCAATTCTTCATGTCATACCTAATCGAAAGCCTTGGTATAGTCAACAAAGCATAAATACAAATCCTTATTCATCTCAGTTGACCTCTGTATGATAGTTCTTAGGATGTATATGGAATTAATAGTTCCTTTCCCTTCTACAAATCCACACTGTTCTTCTAGGTATTCCAAAGTGCTCTTCGCGGGCGGCGAAAAGTACGGCAAAGTGCGATTTTTCACTGGTTTTCAACTTGCTCGTTCTCAACAAAATGCAGTGTCAGAAATAAAAAACATAGATCATGTTGATCTGTGATCCTTTAAGCTTTGTTTAAAGTCAAAATAAATCAATAAGTGTAACATTTACCGTTTGAAATATGCTTTTGATGATGGGTACTAAATTGCGATTTTGCTGCAACTGGAACGACGAAATCGGAACGCGGTTTTGACACCTACCTTGAAAACTCGCCTCGCGGAGATCAGCTGGGTCAGATATCAACAAACCATTTACACAGTCAAAAAGACGACTAAACTTGCTTTCATCCGATGTAAAAAGTGAACTGATAGGTTTGCATTTAGTCGGTCGTTTCGTGCGTTAAAAACTTCCGTCGATGATTTCGCAGCCTTACTCAAAACCAATCTCTCCATATTTTCCACTGTGCAAAAGGTCAAGGTTTCAACTTTCAACTTCTGCTAGTTGCATATGGATTCAACCACTGGCTGTCTTCCGCGAGAACTGAGAAAAAGCAACATATTTTCGCTTTCCTTAGCGTCTGACGCGCAATGGCGGACACGCGCGAAGATCGTTCGGGCGAGCACATGGACGTCGAAGTTTACGTCGACCGCTCCAGCCACGACGAATCAAGCGATCCAACTTATCTAGAGGGTAAGTGAAATATCTTGCAGTTTGTTTACTATTACTTTTCGACATTTTGTTTCCTGATTTTAGAATATAATTGTTTGGAAAGCGCATAGCTGCAGCACCCACAGTATCATGAATATGTTAGAAGGTAGGGGTAGGTGACGGTTTGGGGTGCGGTAATTTTACAGAGAGTGAGATCAGGCATATGATTAACCTCTTCTCTGCTTGGTACGAGTAACGCTCGTAGTAAAATCGAAATTCACCACGCCCGTATACGAGTGCCACTCGTAGTAAACTCGTCACGGAAAGCGAGCAAATCTACACAAGAAATGACTGCGCAAAATGTTTCCAACTCTGTTGCTGATATCAGCGAAGAGCCCCATATCCTTCACGTCACCAGTAACTGACCACAGGATATGCAAATCGCGAGTTGAGAGGTTACAGTGATTAGCGAATTCAAGATGGCAGCGAGACCTAGTACGTCGTCGGCTCGACCTGTTTTCAAGCGGTACACTGCGCTTGATGTGTTGGACGAGATATTCAACGATCAAGACAGTGGAGAAGAAGACATGGGAGGATCGGATCCTGACATCAGTGATGAGGAGGAGACGGATGGGAACCAGCACCATCCACTTTTATCGGAGATAGGTGCTGGTGATGACGTGGATCCTTCGTTCGCTCCCAGTGAAAGCAGTGGGGAAACCAGTGCTAGCGAGGGTGAAGAAGAGGAAATGGGGGATCCTCTACCATCAACAAGCACTGCACCCCCTCCTGTCAGGAGGGGACGGGGTCGTGGACGTGGTAGGGGGTCTGGACGACGGCGAGGGCCCCGTGGAAGCGGCAGGGGGCGTGGCGTGAGGCGTGGTCAGCAACAGCTAGTGAGAGAATGGCGAGAAGCTGATGCACAGCACCCCAACCCTGGTGTAGTTTTCACTGGAAATCCGGGGTTGAAGGTCAGCTGTGCTAATTTTAGGCCGGTTGACTATTTGGAATTATTTTTTTCTGACCTAGTCAACCATCTCGTCATTCAGACAAACCTGTATGCTGACCAGTTTCTCGAGGCACACCCCAATCTTCCACAGTTTTCCAGGGCCAACAAGTGGGAGAAAGTCGACTGTGCAGAAATGAGGAAGTTTCTGGGCCTGGTTCTGCTGATGGGCATTGTGCGGCTACCTTCAATTGAACTGTACTGGTCTAAGAAGGTGCTGTACAGAATTCCAGTCTTCAGCTCCATCATGACAAGAAACCGGTTCCAGGCAAGTAGCTCTATTTTTTTTTCTTTTCTTTTTTTCACTACTTGATTCTTCATCCCTCCACTATTCATTTTGTGTGTGTGTGTGTGTGTGTGTGTGTGTGTGTGTGTGTGTGTGTGTGTGTGTGTGTGTGTGTGTGTGTGTGTGTGTGTGGTTTTATATATTCAAGTGTGTGTGATACTGTCAGTGTGTGCTTGTGTAAATGTGTGTGTGTGTGTGTGTGTGTGTGTGTGTGTGTGTATGTGTAGGCTGTGTGTGTGTGTGCGTGTGTGTGTGTGTGTGTGTGTGTGTGTGTGTGTGTGTGTGTGCATGTGCGTGTGTGTGTGTGTGAGTGCACATGTGTACATACGCATTATTTATTTCTGTTTGCAAGTTTTCCATACAAGTTTGCTGATTTTGTAAAACACAAAAGCACTTTTTTGGTACACCAGTGTGGTGTTTTTATATTCATGTGTGTGTGATACTGTCAGTGTGTGCTTGTGTGAATGTGTGTGTGTGTGTATGTGTGTGTGTGTGTGTGTGTGTGTGTGTGTGTGTGTGTGTGTGTGTGTGTGTGTGTGTGTGTGTGTGTGTGTGCGCGCGCGCGTGTGTGCATAAGCATTATTTATTTTCTGTGTGTAAGTTTTCCATGCAAGTTTATTCATTTTGTAAAAGACAAAAGCACTTTTTTATACCAGTGTGGTGTTTTTATATATTCAAGTGTGTGTGATACTGTCAGTGTGTGCTTGTGTAGTGGGTGTGTGTGTAGGCTGTGTGTGTGTAGGCTGTGTGTGTGTGTGTGTGTATGTGTGTGTGTGTGTGTGTGTGTAGGCTGTGTGTGTGTGTGTGTGTGTGTGTGTGTGTGTGTGTGTGTGTGTGTGTGTGTGTGTGTGTGTGTGTGTGTGTGTGTGTGTGTGTGTGCCCAGTTGTGGGTCTGCTTACTTATCTTGAAAGTTTACTCTGTATTTCAGATTCTTCTTCAGTTTCTGCACTTCAACAACAATGCAGCCATGCCAGTGCCAGGTGATCCAGCGTACGACCGGCTCTACAAGATCCGTCCTATTCTGGATCATCTGCATGAGAGGTTCCAGGAGGTGTATGAGCCCCGGCAAGCGGTATGTGTTGATGAAAGTCTACTTCTTTGGAAGGGTAGACTGATATTTCGTCAATACATACCGTTGAAACGTGCCCGGTTTGGCATCAAAATATACCTGTGCTGTGAGTCTGACGGCGGTGTCAAGGGAAGTGGTGGCTACTGCTACCGCTTCAAGGTGTATGCTGGAAAGGAGGACCCCGTCAATGAGGTGCAGCCTGTCCTAGAGTCCGTAAATGCAGACAACCCAACTCTCTCGGCCAGCGAGAAGATGGTGCTGTACTTGGTAGCCCCTCTCCTGGAAAAGGGCTACCATGTCTACACGGACAACTGGTACAGTAGTCTGCGGCTGTACCTCTACCTCCTGGAAAGGAACACCTTGGCCTGCGGCACCGTCCGGGAGAACCGGGGTATTCCAGAGGAGCTACGTGGAGTGAAGCTGGACCCCGGATCATCAGCTGCTCTTTGTGGTGACAACAAGATCGTCGCCACAAAGTACCACAGCACAAAAGTGGTGCACCTGCTGTCCTCTGTGCATGGCCACACTGAGGCACCCATTCCACACCGGGGACGACGGGGGTGTCAACATGCGTCCGTCTGTTTCATCGAATTACAACAGGAATATGGGTGGAGTTGACAAACAAGATCAGCTGCTTCACCCATATGACTGCTCACGTAAGTCGATGAAATGGACAAAAAAAACTGTTTTTCCATTTTCTGCAGGTTGCAGCCTGCAATGCATTCATCTTGCAAAAGTCAAGAGGTGATGACTCCTGTAACACTTTCCTAAGTTTTTTGGAGAGTGTCATCACCTCTTGGATTTGGCCAGATCAGGTGCCAGCTGTGGAAGAGGGAAAAACAGATGACGAGGTGAGGGTGGGTGCACACCACTTTTTATTTCCACTGCCACCGACACCAAACAAGTCTAACCCCACCAAGCCGTGTCGGGTCTGCACGAAGAAAATAAAAGTGCGGAAGGAATCCCGCTACTACTGCCCCTCCTGCCCATCCAAGCCTGGATTGTGCTTAGGCCAATGTTTCAAGGACTACCACACCAAGTTTGTGTATTGGCAGTAGGGTGTTCTGTGTTAGTTTTTTTTTTCCCCTCAGTTATATATATTTCATTTTCTTCTGCTTTTTTGTGCTTTTGTTTTTGTGTTCTTAGTTTTCCATTCTACAGTGCATTTTTTTTTCCTCACCTGTGTGTGTGTTCACCGTTTTGTGAACGCTGTGACAAGACTGAGTGCCATCAGTGAAAGAAGACCAAGTGGAGTATAGAATGAATCCCCTTGTGTGTTTCTTTGAACCACAATTTGGACAGACAAAAAAATGAACACCATCCCCCAAAGTTATGAAGTAACGAATGTAGACAACCTGAGGATTATGTCCAAGCGCAAGTGCTGGATTCCTATAGAACAGTATGGCAGTAATGTGAGTACAATATGTTCAGAAACACTAACACAGTTCCCACAGTGTTTTATGTGATAACAAATGGATACCAAGTGTGTGTGTATGTGGGGGGAGGGTCTTTCTTTTTGAACAGACAATTGTTTATTTTTTTCTTCAGACTTTTTTTCCCCATAGTTGTCATTTTGAACATTTACCAATATGTATAATATTATACTATAACAATTTGGACCATACTGTGTACTTACAGTGATGTTGAGTAAACACTAACAGAAGTTTTTGTCAGTGTTTTACAGGTTTTATGTGTTGTAACATGTGTATGTTTTTAGAAACTTTTATTTTCTGTAAAACCACCATCCGTTATATCCCTGGCCATCTTCCCAATGGCTAACAAAATTACACTATTGTTATATAGCATTATAACTTGGGGTAAAATGAAAGAGAAGCCATAAAATCTAAGTCATATGTCAACAAATGAATAAGCAGTGATTGCGGTACTGAACCTACCCCAAATAGTAAAATTATGCCCCTTTCCAGTAGAATTGGGGTACCCCCAGTAACATACAGATTGTTACACAGAGGGACATTTATTGACATCAGTTTGAATCCCAGGTGTTTGTAATATTGCTGAGCAAACACCAAAAGGTATTTTGCTTTGTTCAGTGGGCTTTTATGTGCTGAATTGTTCTAAAACTCTCAAATTGAAAACAAAACAAAAACTGATTTATCACATGTTATTAGTGTGAACCATCATCATTACCAACAAAATCAAATTAGAATGATGTGAAATTGTAAACAAGGGTATAAGGAAGAAGTCCACAAAAAATCTAACAAATAACTCAATAAGTGGATGAGTAATGTACATGTTAGTGAACATACTGCAAAAAGCATGATTATGCCCCTTTTTTCCTAAAAAATAGTACTCCCAATTATGAGCAGATTATGATCAAGAGCAACATTCCTTGGGATTTATATGACTGTCATGTGTTAGTGCTGATGTTGAATAAATAGTAAAACCACTTTTCCAATGTTCTGACTCATTTTGTGTGGCACAGTGTATTTGTGTATACTCGAAAGCTGTTATTTTTTGGTAATTTTTTGTAGTTATGTCAGTTTCTGCTATACTAATTATCAACATAATCAAGTTATTTTGACAGGACATTGTAGACCAATGCATAACAACAAAACATGCAAAAAATCTGAGAGATCTGTCAAGAAATAAATAAGCAGTAACCATTTTATTGAACCTACCCTAAAAAGCTAAATTTTACCCTGGCAAGCAGTTATTCGAAAGTGCTATTATACTGAGCAGTTAAGGGGTTAAAGGAAAATGTTTACAAAAGATTTTTTTAATAATCCATGCCTTTATTATATTTATTTATAATGATGTTAATGAGAGATTAGCGATTTATTGTGGTCACGTGACCAACGCTTTGCTCGATCGATAGTCAAATCGGCCGAGTGCCCTCCCTTGACTTCACTCGATCTGGTTCAGTGTCGTTCAATAATTTCACAATGTTACACCTTTTTCTTTCTGCCTTTGTGTAAACTTCCTGAATGGTACCATTGAAACAAATTTGCATGTTTATCAATCCTATTATTTTTAGGCCCAATATTATTATCACCTAGATCTAGTTCAACAGCTTTAAAAGTTTATTATTATTATTAATATTGTTATCATATTTTTGTTGTTATTATTTTACTATCATTATTCATTATTATTTATCATTATTATTATTATTATTATTATTATCATTATTTCATTATTAGTTTACTATCATTCATTACTATTTAGTATTTATTATCATTATTATTGTCATCAAAAATAATATTTAAACAAAATAAAGTAGGCCTACCAGGTTAATGGGTTGGACACTATGAACCTTCCTAACTAGGCCTATAGTGTTTATGAGATAAATTTTGTTGTGCTGATTTGAGTAGGCCTAAATGTATGGAACATTTTACTTTGCCCACTGCTTTGTGAGTTAGGGTAAGGTATTATAATTTTATTTTCAAAGCTGACAATAATACTGGTAGGCTTCTTACAGCTCCACACCAATCTCTCTCTCTCTCTCTTGATCCTTTCTCTCTTTGACAGGCAGGGAAGTTAATTGAGCAGGGGTACAAAAGTCCTTGTGTTCCTGCATGTTTTATGTTCTTGTTTTTTGGATTTGTTTTTGTTTTGGTCAGTATTTGCCTCTTGCTCTGTATGTATAGGCCTGTTTGTCCCTACAAATGGGATTTTCACATTACGCTACAGGATAGAACAGATAGATGTACTAATACTTTCCCTCTACACTATTTTTCTCACAGATGATCTCTTCATGAGGATGAAGGAGCGATTTCTTAAGACTGGCAGAGGGCGGAGACCTAGTCTTTTGGACAACTTTGACAGCAATGATGATGAACTGCATCTTAACATGTTTTAATTTCCTGTCACTTGTGAAGGGGAATCACTGATCATAGACACTGACAAGTATTTTTTTACATTTCATTACAACATGTTTTTTGTAAAAAGAGATGATTTCTATCTTTTGTGCTTCCCGTTTAAGTTGAAGGCCAGGACAGTTATCTACTGTGATTAAGCAACAGTGAAAGGTCAAGACAATGATGTGGAAGCTTTTGATAATGTTCTACACACAGTTAAGGAACAGTTAAAGGTCAAGACATGTTTTAATTGTTGTTTAATGATAAAAAAAACAACAAATTGGCATGTAAAAACTATGAAGATGACTTCTTTGAATGAATGTTGTTGATGTACATGTCTTGTTTGATTCGATATGTAAACAAAACGCATTATTTGTTACTATTATCAGCTGACATTTGTTATAATTTTGTCATCTGATTTTTGTTTACAGAAAGATTGAAACCTAATGTCTTGTTTGTTATACTGACAGATCATAAAAAACTGATCATTTTGGTATATGGTACTTTGCAGTAGGATGAATGTGACAGAAGTTACGGAGTCTTGCAAAAAGCTAAAATACACATTTTTTTCAAAATAGGTATTTTATCCTTACCCAAATATGGTTTGATTAAACATACAGATGTCTGGGGTTGTTTTACATTGAAAGAGTTTGTCATGCTGAGCAATTTGATATCAAAACCATTTTTGTAACTTTAAAGTGAAAAAAGTTATGGTGCACCAAATATGTGTAAAATTCGCCATTTTTTTCACTGTGACAAATCGGCATATTTCGCATTTTTGACATCTGATATCTTTTCAACCAGCTTTCAGAATGAGATGAAGCTGGAAAAAATTAGGGTTAAATTCCTTAATATGTTTATCATATATGATTCATTTCAGTGTCACTGTATTGTATTTCTTAAAGATAATGGAGTTTGAAATTAATGAAAATGGGTCCCTTGCCCAGCTGTTTGGAACGGCGGCGTCCAATTTTGCTATTTTTTGTCATTTTCATAGGTCTGTGTTTTTATTGATATGCATTTCTGTCCATATATTTTTTGCACATCAACTTAACAAGTAAAAACCTCCTCAGAAATGATTTTCTGGACTTGTGTGATTTTATATGTGTGTTCAAGGCATGTCTGAATGTGGCCTAAAAAAATGTGCGAAATTTTTCTAAGTCCAAAAAGAAAGGAAAAAATCATAAAAATTTTATTTTTTATCCCACATTAAAAAATAAAGTATGATTGTGTTCAGAATGAAAATCTCTATTTTCCCAGCTGATTTTTATACAGATAAGTTCAAATTTGAAAATCACTTTGGAATACCTAGTTCTTCTGCTATTTTTCTTTTGATTCTATTCCTTGTCCTCATCATGATTATTCTTAACAGGATTTTTGTTATATGACTCATCAAACTGATTGTGCAGTGGAGTTCGCATTCTATGGCCCCTGTTTTCTTTGAAAGTGCAATGAAAATTGATTTTGACATATCTTTGGGGATTTTTCCAGTGTCATAAATTTCATTTAGGAGGACTGTTATTTTTTCTATGCCAAATTCCTCCAGGGCTTCAATCATCTCTGTAGAAATGTTGTCTGGTCCTGGGGCTTTTCCTGGTTTCATCTTTTTCAGTGCCGCTCTAACTTCATCTTTCATTATGGGTGGTTCTTCAAAGTCTTTTTTATAATGTGTTCTTCGTTTCTGTCATCCTCAAAAAGGTCTGTAATGTACTGTCCCCATCTGTCCAGTATTTTGTCTTTTTCCATGATAAGCGTGCCATCTTTCGATTTTAAGCAACCAGTTGATGTGCATGTATTTTTCCTGTGGACAATTTCTTCAATTCGTCTGTACATACCCTGAGGATCCATTTTGTGTCTTCTTCTATCTGTTTGCATTTTGCATTTTGTGTTCAGCCAAGCTTCCTTAGCTTCATTGCATCTATACCTGATTTCTTTGTTTATCTTCCTGTATATCTCCTCGTTTCTCTTTGCCCTCCTCCTTTCCTCCATCAAGCCCAAAATTTCATTAGTCATCCAGCTCATTTTTGCTTTTCTATCTGCCTTAGGGATTTCTTCACAAGCTTCATTTATCGAACTTCTCAACTTTGTCCATTGTTCCTCACTGTCACCAGCGTCTTCCAGAGCACTGAATTTGTATTGAACATGTACATTAAATTTTTGACGTATCATTTCATCTGTCTTGAAAATATGTCAGAAAATTCCTCTTTTTTTTTTGGTCACTGTTATTAATTTTGACTTGCTCCTTGCCTTTTGTCATCCTTCTTGCCTCATTTTCTGCCTTGCCAATTCATTCACCTGTATGTTTTCCATAAAACCTTACATATGTAATTGGGTTCATATATGAATTGCATTTTTAGCTCTAATAAAGCAAGAAATGCTCAGCGGCAGGTTATGTACTGTAGGCCAGATTTTATGTATGTTTGTGTGGGATTGTCTATAAATTGTTATTCAGGCCTGTTTTGTTTTAATCCCCCCCGTGATAAATGTGGTGGACTGGCCAACACCATAAAGTTTATCCTAAGGTTATATGCGTGAATGCAATGATCCGTTTACTTAACTTTCTTTTCTAGTTTTTTTTTTCCCCAGGGTGATCGATATGTTGAGATGTATGTGTTTTGTTTGAGATGGTTACAGCCCTGATGTGGTGCTGCGCAGTTGGTTGGTTTTTAAACATTAATGATAATGATAGTAGCAGTAGTAGTAGTAGTAATGATGATAATAATAATAATAAAAATAATAATTATAATAATGATGGTGATAATAGTGATGGTGGTAATTGTAATAGTAATTAGAATGATGATGATGATGAATGATGATAATGATAATAGTGATAATAATGGACAGCAAAGAAAACAAACGAGACAGTCTCTATTTATTGGCCATTTTATGAGGAAGGGGGATTTGGAGCACCTGGTCACAACGGGAAAGCTGGAGGGAAAGAGAGCACCAGGTAGACCCAGGGAGAAAATGCTAGACGGACTTGTGGAGTGGCTGAAGACGAGGAGGGTGGAGGAGATGCATGGGGCAATAAGAATAGAGACAGATGGAATTCCATGATCGCCAACGCCTGCGGCAGGGCACCTGATGATGATGAATGTTAATGCTAATGATGATAGTATTAATAAGTGTGTATCATGTGTGTACACAAATGCACGCATGGGCACACACATGTATACCACGCACGCACACACACACGCGACACACACACACACACACACACACACACACACACACACACACACACACTATGCACCACACTCACAGCATGCATTCGCACGCCAGCGCACACACACACACACACACACACACCACACACACACACACACACACACACACACACTCTCCGTCTCTCACACATACAAACACACTCACACTCACTCACTCACTCACTCACTCACTCACTCACTCACTCACTCACTCTCTCTCTCACTCTCACTTGCTCTCACTCTCTCACTCTGTATATGCTGTTTATGTACATCATTATTTTATGTATGTCTCAGTGTCAGAAGTATGGCTATGCTGATGATGGGAAGATCAACATGTGGGACCTACGTTACTACATGTCGCAACTGGAAGAGCGCCAGTACTCTATCGACCACAACAGACTCAAGGAGTATTTCCCCATGGACATTGTCACCAAGGGTCTCTTGGATATCTATCAGGTAATGTTTGTGTGTAGGTGTGTGATGTGATGGGGTGGATGTGTGCGTGTGTGTGTGTGTGTGTGTGTGTGCGCGTGCGTGTGTGTGGGGTGTGTGTGTGTGGGCGTGGTGTGTGTGTGTGTGTGTGTGTGTGTGTTGTGTGTGTGTGTGTGTGTGTGTGTGTGTGATGTGTGGTGGATGTGTGGTGTGTGTGTGGTGTGGTGTGTGCGTTGTGTGTGGGTTGTGCCTGTGTTGTGTGTGTGTGTGTGTTGTGGTGTGTGTGTGATGTGTGTGTGTGTTGTGAGTGATGGGGGTAGGATGTTACTGGTATGTGTGTGTGTTATGTGTATGTGGTGTGTGTGTGGTGTGTGGTGATGTTGTGTTGGTTGGTGTGTGTGTTGTGTGTGGGGTGTGGTGTGGTGTGTGTGTTGTTGCCCCATATCCCATTCCCTCAACCATTCAGGTTCCGAGGATCGTCTCTGGCATGAAATGGACCTGGAAATCCAGACACCTGAGGCAGAAGGTGCATTAATTCAATGTCAGACTTCCAGTCCAAAGGTCTTTCTATTCTGCCTAGGTAATGAATATTGGTTAAGAGGGGGAGTTTGTCTAGACTTCCAGGTCAGCATATGTGTAGATCTGCTGGTGCCTGAAAGCTGTTAGTATTATTGGGTAAAGAGGGAAAGTTTGTCTAGACTTCCAGGTCAGCATATGTGTAGATCTGCTGGTGCCTGAAAGCTGTTAGTATTATTGGGTAAAGAGGGAAGGTTTGTCCAGTCTTCCAGGTCAACGTATTGTAGATCTGCTGGTGCCTGAAAGCTGTTAGTATTATTGGGTAAAGAGGGAAGGTTTGTCTAGACTTCCAGGTCAGCATATGTGTAGATCTGCTGGTGCCTGAAAGCTGTTAGTATTATTGGGTAAAGAGGGAAAGTTTGTCTAGACTTCCAGGTCAGCATATGTGTAGATCTGCTGGTGCCTGAAAGCTGTTAGTATTATTGGGTAAAGAGGGAAAGTTTGTCCAGTCTTCCAGGTCAACGTATTGTAGATCTGCTGGTGCCTGAAAGCTGTTAGTATTATTGGGTAAAGAGGGAAAGTTTGTCCAGTCTTCCAGGTCAGCATATGTGTAGATCTGCTGGTGCCTGAAAGCTGTTAGTATTATTGGGTAAAGAGGGAAAGTTTGTCTAGACTTCCAGGTCAGCATATGTGTAGATCTGCTGGTGCCTGAAAGCTGTTAGTATTATTGGGTAAAGAGGGAAAGTTTGTCCAGTCTTCCAGGTCAACGTATTGTAGATCTGCTGGTGCCTGAAAGCTGTTAGTATTATTGGGTAAAGAGGGAAAGTTTGTCCAGACTTCCAGGTCAACGTATTGTAGATCTGCTGGTGCCTGAAAGCTGTTAGTATTATTGGGTAAAGAGGGAAAGTTTGTCCAGACTTCCAGGTCAACGTATTGTAGATCTGCTGGTGCCTGAAAGCTGTTAGTATTATTGGGTAAAGAGGGAAAGTTTGTCCAGTCTTCCAGGTCAACGTATTGTAGATCTGCTGGTGCCTGAAAGCTGTTAGTATTATTGGGTAAAGAGGGAAAGTTTGTCCAGTCTTCCAGGTCAACGTATTGTAGATCTGCTGGTGCCTGAAAGCTGTTAGTATTATTGGTAAAGAGGGAAAGTTTGTCCAGTCTTCCAGGTCAACGTATTGTAGATCTGCTGGTGCCTGAAAGCTGTTAGTATTATTGGGTAAAGAGGGAAAGTTTGTCCAGTCTTCCAGGTCAACGTATTGTAGACCTGCTGTGCCTGAAAGCTGTTTGTGTGTATATGCACACAAAACATCAAATATGTACAGTAAAGATCTTGTGTTCCATGTCGATGTTCATTAGCTTTTTGGAAATAGGAAGATACCAAGTGTACACCCCTTGAAAATGTGCATGACCGTATACATGTCAGGTAACAAACCCAAGGCGGAGTATGCTGACTGTGCAGTAACATGCCTGACAATGTGGGAAAACATGGGAAACAGTGTGCAGAAACGAACCTAAGAGAACATTGTAGGAAACCTTTAAAAATTCTCCTTTTTTAGAAAATCTTTTAGGGAGATTGAAAAGGAGACCTGGGATGACTTTATGTAGGTACCGGCAGCCAAAATTTCAAATTAGAAATAGAGTTTTAAATCCATACAACATTGAAAGAGCGTACCAAGACAAAGGAAACAAAACAAAAATTAAATGTCTAGCTTTATTGGTTCCTGAGATATGATTTTTTACACAATTAATTTTGCGTCGAGAAACGCAAACTTGAATGAATGAGAAATGAGTGGTGACATGTCAAACATGGCAAAAATCCAAATCTGAGTACCACCCAATTGCAAGAATCTCCCTTTTCAACATGCCCCTGTACTAACATAAACCAAGAGATATGCTTCAAACTTATTTTCTGTAGAGTATATATCATATTTCATTGTGTCAATTTTTTCTGAGTTGTTCAATTTATTGGTTCCTGAGAAATAAAGCTCCAAACTTGCTAAAATCGCTAATTTTCATGGTGGAAAAATGGATCGGTTTAGGGGTAACATCATATAAACACTAATATCTCTGCAACTACTTGAGGGATTTTCATGAAATTTTGTGTACTTATTCTCTGTATTCAGAGCATTATATACAAGTATTTAATATGTTCCAAAATGTATACTGGCTTATATCAGGGTTTTTCCCCCACTGTCCATGATTAAATATAGCAAATGACTGCGTGCACACAATCATTTAAAATTTTTTTATCATTTACCTCATTTAACATCAGAAGATACACATTGGTTTCCACTACTAATGTACTATACTTTAAAATAAAAGAATGGCTGTGTAACACTGTTCTACTAGTTTTACTGTCATAGAAATTCACAGGAAAAATGTTGTTATTAATAATAAACAAAAAGTATTTTTACCAAAACACTGTCTGTCAAGGAAACATGATCAGCGAGTGGGGGACTTGCACATCAGCAGAACTTGGCCTTTTGTAGGTGGCATACCTCTCCTCCAGGGTGGGTATGTTTTGAGGTGTACACACTGTCCAAATTCTGCCTTTTGTTGTATTAATGTCAAAGTCCCACGCAAACACAAAAATACTTTCGACAGTGTCTTTGTCCTCTTGCTGTGGCCAGATGTATGTGATGTTGTCAGTGGTAGCTTTTTTCATGAAGGAGACTTCACTTTCATCTTCACTGAAGACTTCACTGACAACTCCAATGTGGAAAGAACAGTCATAAAACACTGCCACATTCTGGCCAGTGCGGTTGAAGCTGAAGAGAGACCATCATCAATTTCTGGATCATTCTGCTTATCATCAGATTCATCACTGCAACCACCAGGAAGGGGAAGTGTATCTGAAGCAAGGGAATGCTGCTCATCAAAAAAGGCTTTAAGTGATGTGATCAGCTCTGGATGAGGTTGTGTCAGTTTTAGCTAAGGTGACTTGAAACCAAGCACTATTTTGTAAAACCTGATCTCATCTTTCAGAGCTGCTGATCTGTCTTTTGAAACTGCATTCTTTCCATCAGATCATCCACATCAGCAGAGGACTTGCATGGACCTGCATGAGCTCTGACTCTTCTTTGAATTTCAGCTTTCTGTCTGGCAAGTTTTCCTCAGTTTGCCTGGCCTTCTGATGGTTTGCTTCTATCTTCTGACGAACAGCAGCAAGCACTTCTCTCTCTCTTCTTGTTTGTGCCTCAGACATGCAACTGGTCCTTGACGTGCTGAAATCTGAAGCAGAAAGGGTTGTCTGTCCTGGGGAAGGGTTGACAGCCACTGGAACATCATGTTTCTTTTCATCATCGCCACTGCGATGGTGCAAAGAAGAATTCCTGCGAGTAAATAAGGACAGGTCCAGGTCTCCAAAGCACTCTTCACCCAGGACATGGGATGTTTCAGCTTCTCGCGAATGCTGTCATCCGTCACAGCGTGATACCTCCCACCAGGCAAGAAATCATCCAGCTGGCGTTCAACAACATTTACAGATGCAGCACAGAGCTTCTGAAACACCTGTTTCACTGTCTGCTTGCATTCTGCACTCAGATTCATAAGTGACTGGAAACTGCTGTCTTTGGGAGTATCATGGCCAAAGAGACATGGAAGGTCAGCAGAGAAGGCACTGTCCGAATCAGCAGACCATTCCCAGCAACTTCACAACAACAATGTGAAAGTCTGCATAGGAGATGCCAGAAAGAAGGACCCGCCAGTATGGAACTGTGGCTCGGAAATACATTAGGGCCAAGGCAGCGACAAATGTACTACTTCATCACTTTGGGCATCCAAAAGAACACTGGTTAGCTTCTGGTTCCTAGTAGTGGAGGATGACAGGAATTGAATGATGTCGTGGCAATGAAAATGAAGACTGGCTGCTCCCTTGAAGAGGTTGTTGAACCTGTTATTCCTGTAGCTGGGTACTGTAGATGAGCGTTCAACCAGCACACAATACTGCTGCCACATGTCTTGGCAACCGTTCTTGTCATCACCACACCGTGCCAGAACTTCACATGCCATCCTCACATAACGGACTGCTGCTGCTTCCTTTACACTGCAGATGCAGCTCTCTACCAATTCTGTCCTGATTCCATTCTGCCTGAAGCTCTTTGAAGACCCTTTCAGCACAGGTGCTTAAACCAAGGAGAAAATGGGCATTGCAGTAAAGGAACTGCAGATCATCATCAGTTCCTAGAGTGCATTGCCTAAATGAGTTGAATTCCCGCTTCCACGACTTCATGGTAGCAGCCCTGTCACTCATCATTCCAGACAGCTGATGAAGAGCCTCTCTGAAATTGGCCTTTTCTCATCTTCATTGAAAATCTCTGTGACTTCCCGAAGTAACCTGACAGTGACATCCACAAGGGTATTTGTATCTTCAGTTGCCACTTCAGTATAGCCACAGCTCAGAGATCCAGCACTGGTTGTAATTTGCTGGCTCACATACTTCCTGTGATCTCTGGATGTACCGTCTGCATGGATGTCGTATCTGTCTGACTGCAGGATGGCATCTGCAATCTGGATCTTGGCTAAGCAGTGACCTTGATCTGCAAAACGCAGGGCTGATCTTTCTGATGGGAGGCTTGAATCAGGAAGCTCCACACCGAAGAGCTGACTTGCAACTATTGCCCATGACAGGTCTGCAGTTCTTGCTCGATATCCCATGGACAACAAGCCGATGTGCATTTGACTACTTCATCGGTGAACTTGTTTTTCTGAGAAAGTAGTGTCTTCACACATGGTGAGGCATTGGCAGTTGTCAACAGATGATGGATGTCTGCTTCCATTCGGATGACATTTTTCTGGTTCTCCTCCTTGATTTTGGTTAGCTGTTTGCGCAATTTTGAAATCTGGTTCTGAGCCAGCTTCAGTTTTTTATTTAGTTGCCGCTTCTTCTGTCCACATTACCCTTTCTTGTGAGCTTCAAAAGCTGCTGTTTTCCGGTTCAAGTGCTGCTCCTGTCGCAAGAGGCCTCTGCAAATTTGATGCTTTCATGGCAACAGTGTTTTCCTTGTCTGCTGTAGTTGTCGTTTAAAGTTGTTTGCCATGGTCTTGAAAGCCTCCTTTTGTGCCTTCAGTTGCTGGTTTTCTTGCTGAAGATGAGCAACCAGCGCCTCTTTGGAGTCTTCCTTCTGGCGAAGATTGGTGATTTCCTTCAGTAAAGTTTCCTTTCCAAGGCCAGATTCTCAGCCTTTTTAACAGTATCCTCTAGCTGACGATGAAGTGTGGCAGTTTTTCTGTTAGATATGGCAAGTGAAATATTTGTTGAAGGTGGCAAGTGTGATTCTGGTTGAGAAGATGAAATGGTTGAGCTGAGATGTGATGAATGGGGAAATTGGGATGGTAATGGAACATGGAGTGGAAGAAGTGGTGATCGAGATGGGAGGGCTGATGGAGAAGAGGGCAGGAGTGGAGATGGAGCAGGGGGTTGGAGAGATGAAGAAGGGAATGGTGATAGGAGAAGAGACTGGAAGTGGTGATGTAGCAGTGAGTGATGATTGAGCAGAGAGCTGTGATGTAGCAAGTGATGATGAAGAAGAAAGTAGAGCTGGAGGCAACAGTTTCGTTGCAGAGCACAGCCAAGTGTTCAGCTTTTCTTTGTTTTCTGTTTTCTTAGTCTTAAAGCACTTAGTTTTTCTTAATTTGCAATACAACTCTTTGATTGCTTTGAGTTCCTTATGTAAATGTGGATCACTGAAATGTGATGTATTGAGACCCAAGTTGTGAAGCAAAGTCCGTACTGATTTTAGTGTTACATTTTCCTGCTGTTGGAAATGAAGGAGGTCAATGATCATTCCATTAGTAATTGTAGAGGATGATCCTGCTGGAATTGATTGTGGAGCCAGCAGCTGACTTCAAGTTAGACCACGTTCAAGGAGGAAGCTGCCCACATTCTTCTTTTCGAGTGCATCTGCACGCCTGACAGAAAGAAATAATAAAAGTTCCTGTTCAGTGAGATTCAAAGCTTTCTTCACAGCTGCACATATTTCGGACTTAATATCTTTCTCAAATGAGGTCATGTCACTAATGACAGTCGGGCAAAGGCTGCCATCTCATCCCATGTCTTGTCACAGTCTTCCCTCAAGGCATAGAACTGGAGAAGAAGTTTGTTGGTAGCAGGACGTTTAGTCAGGGTCTTCCGCCTGCCTCTCCCCTCAGCCAACAGAACTGATCTCATGGTGTAGTCATCATCAGCTGAAAATATGAAAGATTTAGATTTTAAGTGTATGTTTTCTTTTTAGATTTTTTTTACTCTACCTTTAATTAGAAAGAAGAGTGTGTGTGTGTGTCTGTGTGTGTGTGTGTGTGTGTGAGTGACGGGGGAGCAGGGGCATTTGCATAATATATGTATTTTATATATGTATACTTAATATGACACACAGGTGCTTGCTGCAAGACCTAAAATGAGACACAGGTACTTGTTGCAAGCACCCAATTTGTCTTTCAATCACAATAATGTGACAGTAAGCACTCAAAAAATTATGAAATTTAGTGTGAATATGGGGGTTAAGAGTGGGGTACAGAAGTGTAGGTAGCCGAATATTATCATGCACACACACATGATACAGTACAGGCATAGGCCTGTAATTTATTATCATTCAGTCTCTAACATACTTACACACGCTTGCACACATGTATACACTTTACTGTCACTCAGTTACAACGTAAAGTTGCATATATGCATGCACACACACACACGACAGCACACGCACACGCACACACACACACACACACACACACACACACACGCACACACCACACACACACACACACACACACACACACACACACACACATACACATTTAATTTTTAATGCAATTAGGCTACTAGTTGCACATACACTTATACACTTAGTTTATTATCATTCAGACAACAATATCTCTCCTCATTCTTGTGTGAACATGATTTTTAATTAGATCTAATAGATTAATGTAATTAGCAATATTCTTTGTAACTCTGAAGTAGATCATATAAATACATGTCTGTGTTTCACACACACACACACACACACGCACGCACGCACGCACGCACGCACGCACGCACGCACGCACCACGCACACACACACACACACACACACACACACACACACACACACACACACACAGAGAGAGAAGCTGGGAGGGGCAATCTGATTTTGATAATTTTTCGAAACTGGTAAAAGAATAAAATACTTTTGTTACTGCTCAATTAAAACATTCAACAGTTCTTATGACTACATCATGCTGATATTACATGCTTTGCAAAAACACATTAGGCAAAAAAATTCTGGAGCTTGAAATGTGTCACTGAGACACATGTTTAAAACTTTTAAAATGTAAATCAAGAGTGCTTTTATCATAAAACCTGAATAAATCGAAGACCAAACTATCCAACTGAAAAACCGAAAGTTGGTTTTCCATGGTTCTGCAAAGCCATTTCCTTTTTTTATGATCATGAGTAAAACAAGATATTGCCTGTAATCAATGAGCATGTACCATAAATACTCAAACAAAACTATGCATGTTTTTTGTGAAATCAAGTCTCATAAAATACACAAGTGCAATCAGAATATTATACAATGCATCGGAACATGAAGGCTCTCTTACACTGAAAGACCTTGCTATGTTCGATCATGTCACTGATTAAAACTTCGAAGTTACAATCTTTTCTTTGATCAAATTCAGATCTAAAGCACAGATCAATCAAATAATGATCAAAACAGCCAAAAATACTTATCGATATATTCTTCGTACATCGAAATGGCAGACGACAGAAAATTTTTTCGCGGCACAGCAGACAGCAGTTCCGATGCCATTGTTGTTAACGTGTGCGGGTTTTCCTCGGATCAACTAATCGGGGTCCTTACTTTAAATGGGGGTCGCGTCATGGCCAGGTCACTGATCGAACTAATTTGCATAGAAATGTAAACTGCGAATCTTTAACTTTTCTGGCGATCAAAAACATAGAACTCAATTTTAGATTTTATATGAAAAATTTTACCGAGAAAATCTGGGTAATTTTCAACACGAAATTTGACTTATTTATACTGGATACTTCACGTTATAACTTAGTCCAAATGAAAGGTTAGCTTCTGCTCTTTTAGAAGAACTCAAAATTGGGTTAATGTATGCAGTAGCTGTGACGCGCCAAGCGATTTGCCAAGTGATGCGAAATTCGAGATCGCAGACAGTGCCACGCGGACGTCTTCACTGCAGCGTGACACGGCTTCCAGTGTGCAACTTTCAACTTAATTCTCTCCTTTTCAGTCGCAACCACAAATAAAAGAACCACACCATTTAAAAGCAGAAAGATCATTCTATATTAATGTATGATTTTTTATTCATTGTCCAAATAGTTTAGAAAATAGAGCTTGTGGAAAATTGGCAAATTTTGCTGTGTTTGCTAACTTTCCTCCACTGAATGAGCGCTGCTGCCGGTACCTACTTTATGGCAGTATGTACAAACTCATAGAACATAACTGTACACTCTTTTTTTTAGTACTCGCTGATACTTATACCAATTTTTTTTTTTACTACCATGTCTCAGTGATGTACGAGTAGACAGTGCAAGATTTTCTCATACCCAGTAATGGTCTACATACAGAGAATTTTGCATTATGGTAGATATCCACCACATGCTTGTTAACTTTCTTTTCTCGCAGCTTTTTTCCTGCATCTTGATTGTATAATTTTGTTTAAAAACAAATTATCTGTCGATCATTGGCTTTATACTTTTCATGATTTTGTGACAAAGGGAGAAGCGTATGGTTGGAACTTTGAGCATGGGTACAAAATGTTTGTCATCTTCCAAAACCTGATAACTCATCTTTTACATCTTGCTCCCCCTCCCCCCACCCCCCACACATTTTGAGCATGGGCTTTTTTATCTTGCTTTTTATGTTGGACCACTGATTCCCCCCACCCACCCCTTTTTTCAACCCATTTGATGTTAGTGCTTGTGATTTTAAAGTACAAAATTCTTTGATTTTCTGCACCTGTGAAAAGCTCTGTGATTTGACAACAGAATCTGTAAGCTATGCAAATAACAGAATAAGACAGTTGCTTTGGAATTAGTATAGATTTTTAAAAATTTTGTGATGGTTTGATGAATGAATAACTTGACAGCGCTTTCTGTGTCTGTGTGTTGCAGGAATTGCTTGGTCTCAAGTTCACTGAAGTCAAGGATCCTGATGTCTGGCATGAGGATGTAAAAATGGTTGGTAATGTTTGATACTTGATATTGTTGTTCTTTTGTTTTATTGATGGTGCGGGGTGTGTGTGTGTGTGTGTGTGTGTGTGTTGTGTTTGTGTGTGTGTGTGTGTGTGTGTGGGTGGGTGGGTGTGTGTGGGTGGGTGGGTGGGTGTGTGTGTGTGTGTGTGTGTGTGTGTGTGTGTGTGTGTGTGTGTGTGTGTGTGTATTTCTGTGTTTAAGTGATTTTATGTGTCTGTATGAGTGTATTTAGGCGTATGCATCGAGTGAATTTTCAGAAATTTGTGATCTTTGGTGAAAGGTTGATGCCTGGTTGGTTTTGAGGTAGACGTCCCATCTGCCAGTCTGAGTGCCTGTGTTCATCTCTGGCTGGGTAAACTTTGTAGGAAGGAATTGGGCACACTGGCTGAAAAGTAAGGTCTCTGCCATCTGTTTGTCCTATGCCCTCAGGGTTATGGGACAGGCTTTACCTTTACCAATCTTTTTAGTGCTTTCGCAAGCTGGTTGATTGTTGTGATAAAACCATGGACTCAGAATGATGTTTGTGTTCAATCATAGCCCATAGTGTAGAAACTGTCCTGTTTGCTGCCCATATTAATTCAGTGGCATTAGATTGCATTAAGATGGGATACCCACGAGTGTTGGACAAAAACTGCATTGTATGATGCGATAGATTGTCAAAAATTCCTGTCAAAAGATAGGTGAATACTGGAAGGAGTAATTGATGAAAGGCAAACACAACCATTTTTTTCATGATGTAACCTGCTTTGCCCTCAAAATGGTCTTTGAGTGTAACAACCACAGTTTTTTTGACAGTTACTGCATTTGTTAACAAGATGTGAACATGGCAACAAAGCAAAGACGACAAAGACTGTAAACAATGAATAAAATGTAAATGAATGTGTTTCTTTTTTTTTTTCTCTCCTGTGTGTTTTGTCATTCAGTGGAATGGTTTCTGAAAGTGGAATTCATGGATTCATGATAGGATATGGAAAAATTTACAAATATGCACAGTACATTGTCATTTCACCAACCTTCCCCCCCAAAAAAAACAAAAAACAAAAAAAACACCCAAAACCTCCCACAATTTTCTTTTTATTTAGTTATCAAATTTGCAGCGCGGCAGAAAAAAAGAAAATGTCGATGGATTGCTCCCTGTTTTAGTATGATTGATCAGGTAATGAATTTTCCTGTAAACGTTTATCCTAGCTAAGATAATTTATTTCTTATGATTTTTTTTAATTGGGCTGTTATGAGGATGTTGGGGGTTCTTTCAGTGTAAAAAAATTCTGTGCTATAAATTTCCTCTTTTATGCCACTCTCTTGTTTCTGCCTTCCTCCTTTTTTAGGTCCCGTCTGACCGTTCTTGTTTCAAGATTGCCATTGTGTAGGGTTTTGCACATGCTCACGTATTGTGTCAGGTAATTACTGGCATAGTTGGGTGGAGCCCATATGGCATTTTCTGAATGCGATGAATCCCTTTTGATCAAGCTCCAAACTCTAACTCGATGAAAGGCTGTACATTGAAAATATTGGTGTCAATATGATGATTGTCATGATGATTGGTAAGGTGATGATGATGATAAGTGAATATTTTTTTTAATGACTGATGGATTTGTTTTCAGTACAGTGTGAAGGATGGCAAAGACAACAAACTACTGGGCTATTTTTATCTGGATCTCTTCCCTAGGGAGGGGAAATATGGTACATGCTGCTTGCTTCGGACTGCAGGTACATAGTTTTCCAACTACAACAATAGTAAGAATAAGAATAACAATACTAATATTGTTAACAAAACTAACTATGATGAAGGTAATGGCTCTTTACTTCTCATCCTGTTTGTTTTACAGTATGTTAGCAGTTTTGACAGGTTTGGTGCATTTTCAGTCAATGGAGATAATGCGCCTATGAGAACAGTTGCGCACAATTGCATGTGCAACATGCGTGTACTTGTGTGCACACATACATTAGGTAGGTAATTTTGAAAATATATTCAGTATTTTCAAATTTTCTAAAAGGTAACAATAAAGTTAATATAAATGCAAAATATCTCACTCATAGCTCTAATGGTTTTTGAGATACTGCTGTTTGAAATACTGTAAAAATGGGTGTTTTTCACAGTTTGGTGAATTGGCCATATTTGTACCCACATTTCTTCAGAAGTATGCATCTCGTATGTATAAAATTGATACAGTTATTGTATTCTATACGTAAATTAAGCCTAATTTTTTTAGAACTAGATTTATTTTCCTCTGTGCTATTTGTCTTCAAAAATGACAAAAATGCCAATTTGTCCACTTGTCACTCTGTGGCAAACACACATTAACGCTGCGTAATGGTTCGTAACTCAGGGACTAGCCATGCTACATCCAAAATGCAGATATCAAACAATTCAGCACTGAATATGAAAACAAAATTTGTGAAAAGGAAGTGTTCAACCTTATCTTTATGTACATAATTAGATTAAACTAAATAAAATCTGACACATTTTCTCAATATTTGAGAGGGAAAATTAAAATGCTTTGACATTTCAGGGAAATGATTTCCGAATTAAATGCATATCCAGAAGTAATAAATGAGCCCTAATTTCCTATGATCTTTATACATGTTTTGAAATTCACCCTGTTCCCCTGTCCCACTCCTAGTTGCTATATTATTATTTGTACTGTGATTGGTGACACAATAAAGAGCATCCACGTCTTTTGTCTGCCAGTATTGTTTTCTGCATTTTTCAGATGACTGATTTTCTCAAACCTGCATGAAGCTTGAAAATTGTTTGTGTTTGTTCAGCAGTATGCTTCTCTAAAGCAAAAATCTGCTTTTTCTCTGTGACTGCTAAGGGCTTCTGCTTCTGCGTTCTCTATACTCATTTCTGCTTTGGCCTGAAATTGATACACTTCAGTGATTTGACTGTGCTGTGACACTGACACTCAGCCTGGCCAGGTGTAGGATGATATGACTGTAAAGAATTCAGTAGAGGTGGTGGTGGTGCTGACTGTATGTATAAATGATGGGACACGAATATCAAATCTTTCTGGATAGTGGGATGGCTGATGAGAGGGAATCTGTTTTGAGTTCATGGTGAGCATCTGTAAATTTGTACCATGGTCTCATCGTCCTGTTTTCTTTCATTTGATCTGTTTCTTCTTCTTATATTAATTAATCTGGGCAGCACGAATAAAGTTGAGATGTTCACACAAATATCTGACCCAAAGACACAGTTTTTTGGTTTCCAGTTTTTGCTGGACGTGAAATGTATATAATTTCAGGAGTAACCTTACAGGAATGTTGTCAAGGTTCTCCACGCAACATGGTGTGTCTGATAAAAGAAGTGCTTTGGACACCTGGTGCTGTTTAGAAATGGGCCAATCCATTCAGTGTTGAAAAATTCTTGTAGATGTAAGGATGATGTTTTGGAAAATTGATGAAAACATGTGCGGACCAGCACTCGCAACAGCTCTACATTACGAGGAGACACAGATTCTGTCTGGTGTCTGCAGATGTCAGTAAAGAGAGTCTGGACTCATTCTGTGTGCCCTCTTATGTCTTCAGCATGTAGAGTTGAAGCAATAACTGTTTGTCCACATACAAGTTTGGCAAATATGGGCCGACCCTTCCTCTTGGGTCCAATTCTTTTAACAAGCAGTTGGAACCGGTCATCCTCTGAAATTCACACACACACACACACACACACAACACACACACACACACACACACCACACACACACACACACACACACACACACACACACACACACACTCACAGTTCAACCAAATCTCTAGCACACAGAAATCTACCAAATTTGAGTGGAACACTAGTAAGATCTGATGTGTTGACAAAACATGTGTCAAAACTGTACTGTACCCCTAGCAGAGCAATAAATTTGTTAATATGCACTGATTGAAAATAACTATACTGTGTCCTGATGACAACATTTAGATTAAAACATTTTTAATGTTTTTTTCCCAGTTTATTTGTTTATCTATATTTGGTCCTGAAAAGAGTTCGAAAAACATTTCTACTTTCGCTTGTATGCAGTTCTCATACTTGAGTTATCGTCCTTATTGAAGTGTTTTTGCCAGATTTGTAATGCTTACTCATCATATTCTTTATTGAAAAAAATCATGAACCTTTCAAAGAATTTTTTACAAAAATACAAGCTATTATCATGTTTCTGATTGGTATCAGAAAGATTTAGATCTATTCTTTTTATTTTTCTCTCTGTCAAGGGAGATAACAAACTATTCTAGACCGAGCTTATGCCTGGTAAGAAAATATATTAAAATTTGTATTAATGATGTATGAAACATCAGTTCCATTGAAAAAAAAATTAGCAAAAAAGATTAGACTAACGGTCACTTACATACTTACCAGGATCATGTTCAAGATTTTTTAGATCTATCGAGTCAAAGTCGTTGGCGGTTCAGAAATTGCATCAGTTTCGGACGACGTCGTTGAACCCGGTCTGCTATACCAGTACCTTTCATACTGGCTTTCGGAACTTTTACAAGCGGCAGCCTGTGGTACATTATTTGCACGATCTTAAGAACTGTTAAATTCTCTACAAAATGAATGGAACTACAACACTGCGTGTAGAATTGTTGACTTTACGGTGCCTTTTAAAAATACGTTTGTATTTCAGCACTGAAAAAACAGTATTCAGTTAAAGGAATTATGACAAAATTTGTTACACTGGATTGTTCAGGCTGTCCCCTTTAATTTGATACCAAAATCACCGCTGTGCGTATCGTTTGTAAAAGTTCCGACAGCATTTCCGACAGCTGGTGCTGATCGGTCCCGGGAAAACCGCGTGCAGAAACTTTGCACATCGTCGCCAACGTTGCGTTCGGTATGTGTATTTAGATCGCTTAGGGTCAAAGCACACTTCTTTCACACCACAAATAAAAACACAGGTTTTATGCCTAAAGCTCAATTAATGTGTCGACATAATTTTTTATCTTCCGATCGTGAATGGTAGACCAGCTGAAGCAATTTAAAATCAGCAATTTTTATTGGTTCTGCTGCATGTTAGCCATTAGTGTAGAGAGGCTGGACCTACCTACATACATATGCATGGGCGCGCACACATACGCACGCACGCACATACACACACACACACACACACACACACACAACACACACACACACACACACACACACACACACACACACACACACACATGCACACACCACATGCACACACACACATATTATCTTTCATATTTTTGGAGATGATTTTTTTTCTTTCTGCAAGAAAAGTGTACTGAAAAGAAGCATGTTTAATGTAATCAGTTTTGTAGCTGTTTGATTTTTGTTTGATTTGGTTTGTGGGGAACTTCTTTGTCATGTTTTTCTTTTTTCAATACGCTTATTTGCTCTGATTGGTGACAGCCGTCATGTGTACTACCTGACGGGTCACGTCAAGTGGCTGTGGCAGCCATGGTGGCCAATTTCACCAAGCCTACTGCTGATCAGCCCTCGCTGCTTACTCATGATGAGGTAAGGTTTTGTTGACTTCCATACATCTTCTTGTTGTCACCCTCCCCACTCCATGGGGATGACGAGAGCTCTTTCAGTATGAATAGTATTAGCAATGCCATGCGAACCGAAACGCGACGTCAAATTTGTGGTACAAAAAACTGGGGCCGGCCGCAAAATTGGGGGGGGTCTTCAGTTCAATCAAGTATTACTGCCTCTTTAATCGGTGTTTCATTCTTATTTTTTGTCTTTTGTGAATTAGAAATGAATAAAGATTTGAATGATTGCCTTTTTATATACTTAGAGCGAAAATGGAATTAGTTATTTGATGAGAAAGTCGAAAATCCGCGTTTCGGGCGCACTCGCGGCGACGGTATGCGTTCAGAATCGAAGTTTGTTCGGGTTGCTTCACTATTTCTGTCGGTATGGCTATATTTGTGAACCAATCACATTGTAATTTTGCAGCCAACGAGAATTAATGTAACAGAATGATATATCCCGACGAGAGCTATGTGTGCTAGTTTCGAACCGAGATCGACGCTTCCAAAGTTTTGCTTTTTTACATCGGAAAAGTTTGCAAGTAAGTCGCCATTTTTGGAACTTCTCGTCGGCGGGATTCGATTTTACATGCTTTTTTCTATATGCATGTGTAATATGAAATCAATTTGATGTAAAATACGGCCATACGGCAACTTTTTACACGAGGATCTATACCAGATCAGTAGCAAAACAATGTCGCAATGTGCCAACGCCATAGGCCTACTGCGCGGAACAGAACATTGTGCAAGTTTCAGCTCGGCAAGTTTCGTGTTGTCAGACAAAGACTAGCAACCAACAGATCAAGTTCTGTTTTATCTGTAACATTGTATTTTTCAAGAAAAGGATAACTGCGTTTGAACTCGATTCGGAGTTGTCAGCCGAAGCTAGGTTCGTCAACCATTTCCTCCCCGAGGTCATGATAATTTGCATGTCGCTGTGTAGACCTGCTCACCCCACGACGGGCGAGCTTACTACTAAAAATACTATGTGCTCGACGGGCTTTGCGGAGCCGTGGAAAATGGGTTTGCCCAAACAGAGGGGTGCGCATACCTACCTTCCCACTCTCTCTCTCTCTCTCTCTCTCTCTCTCTCTCTGAATCTCTCTCTCTCTGAGTCTCTCTCTCTCTCTCAAATAAATGAATGAATGAATAAATAGGTCTGAATAATTTTTTTTCAAATCAACAAACAATTCTGTGCAAGTCATTGTACTTTCCTTGACATGGATCTCTCTCTCTCTCGCTCTCAGAGATCAAGAAATGAATAAATAAGTAAATAGGCCCCAATACATTTATATCCAAGTCATTGTTAACAGGCATGATCCTCTCTCTCTCTCTCTCTCTCTCTCTCTCTCTCTCTCTCTCTCTCTCTCTCTCTCTCTCTCTCTCTCTCTCTCTCTCTCTCTCCTCTCTCTCTCTCTGAGACAACACACACACTAACACATACAGAGATTTAGAATGTCACAAAACAAAATTTTGTCATTGTTATAATATTCTTTATTTAGGTTTTGCAACTGAATAGAAGGCTATGAGTTGTATTATTTGTAAAGTAGGCCATCCATTAGCTTACATAGTTGTTTCAATTTGTTGTCAGTATCTGAAAAGGATAGGCCTATTGTCATCAGTTTGTTTTAAAGGAAAGATTGCATCTTATTTAGTAGTAGCCTATTGTTATTGATTTGTATTAAAGGGCAAGATTACACTGGAAATACTTAGCAGGATTGCTCAGCTTTGGTGGATTTTTACAAGTAATATGCTAAAAATCAAAGTCGCAAGTTTGGGCTTAATGTTAAAGTAATATTGATGTGAAGACTATATGCATCATGGTTTCCTTTCCTTTCCAATCTCTCAGTGAATAGTATATATTATGCAGAGATTCATATATTTCTCTACTGCAGGAGTTAAGTGACCTGTTCCTGAATGGCGAGTGGTCCCATATCCTTCCTGAAGTTTTCTTTGGACTCAGGCTGTGCTAAATGTTCGGGGACTTGCTTCATCCACAGTCTACTGATTTTTTTCTAAACACTGATGTATAAAATCAAAATCAAATGTAATGTACAAAAATCTTGTCTGTGATGTTTTCCTCTGTGTGTATGTATGTGTATGTGTGTTATGTGTGTGTGCATGTGTATGTGTGTGTGTTTAGTTTTTAGAAGAATTTTGATCGGATGATAGTTCAAATCAATATACATCTTTTAACTCAAAACCCAATTTCAATTTTTCATGCGGCATTGCTAATAGTATCTCCATCTTCAAGAAATTCTGTGCTAGAAATTTCCTCTTTTCTGTCACTCTCTTTGTTTCTTTCTTCCTTTGCTTTCTGTTTTTTTCCTGTCATTTTCTGCTTTGTTGATCCATTCATTTGTATGTGTTTGATAAAGTCTTACATACTTTCTCTTAGGATGGATAATTGGGTACATGTATTATGTGCATTTTTTTGGCTCTAGGGAAATGAGATATGTGGAAGGAATTCTGGGTAATTTAGGCCTGTTTTTATACATTTTTTGCTATCCTTAGATATATTTAAATTTGTATTCAGTTATGCTTTTTAAATCCACTGTGTGATAACTTGGATGGAGTGGTCAACACCAGGAGCAGTGCTTAGATTATGTGGGCAAATATATTGATATGTGTATTTGATTTTTTTCCCTTTTTTTTCCTGTTGAAGTAATGGGTATGTTTTGAAATGGTTATAGCCCTGATATTGCCGTACACATTTTGTTGGGCTTTAAACAAAAATAACAGTAACAGTAACAGTCTTGTTGTCGTACTTGAGAGCCATTCTCAACATTCATTGTTCATGGCAAAGAGATCAGTTTTGATTAGATAATAAAGTACATGACATCTAAACTTTCATTAGGTTGAGGGATCCATAAGTTGTTGAACTGTAATAAGTGATCCGAAAGCCTGTGTGTGGGAATGGGGAATGGACTGGGGAATTATTTGAGGCCTTGTTGAGGTGTGGGTGTCCTGCTCTGGTGGGGAATAGGGGTTATATGATAGGATTAACATCGTTCTTGGTGATGTTTGTGGGATAACTGGGAGATCACATTGAGTTGGGTTGCTGGTCTATAGACTTGTTTCAGTAAAGATAGTAACAGCATTTGATGGTGGGAGGAGTGTGGATGATGGTGCATTATAGGAGGCCATGGTGTGTTTGTGTGTGTGTTTTTTGTGTGTGTGTGTGTGTATGTGTGTGTGTGTGTGTGTGTGTTCTGTTTTGACTTAGGACCTCACTGGCACTTAGGTTCTGGATCTAGCTACTTGACAATAAAATGGTTTTAATAATAGCACATAATGCATATCAATTAACACCAGGAAGAGAATTCTTGAACATTATATAGAGCCAATAATG
>CM060313.1:4844455-4861955 GCA_030674185.1 Monoplex corrugatus | reverse complement strand
TAAGCGATATGAAATGATATTTTTGATGTGGTGTTAGCTCTGATATGGCTCTAGTAGCTGGCTGGGCTATAAGCGATATGAAATGATGTTTTTGATGTGGTGTTAGCCCTGATATGGCTCTAGTAGCCAGCTGGGCTATAAGCGATATGAAATGATATTTTTGATGTGGTGTTAGCCCTGATATGGCTCTAGTAGCCAGCTGGGCTATAAGCGATATGAAATGATATTTTTGATGTGGTGTTAGCTCTGATATGGCTCTAGTAGCTGGCTGGGCTGTAAGCAATATCAGCTTGAACCTCTTGGTTAGTCGTTTTGTGTAACAGCAAACACCCACATGTTATTTAGAGTCAGAACTTTAACCTTGGACTCTAGCACCCTGTCCACTAGCGTCTTGAATTGCCAGCCATACTAGCAGAGCAAAAATTTAACTCTTTGACTCCTTCATTCTATCCACCAGCTTCCTGTAGGAAGCTGGTGGATAGGGTGAGGGAGTCAGTGGGTTAAAGGGTGATGGTGAGGGAGTCGGTGGGTTAAAGGGTGATGGTGAAGGAGTCAATGGGTTAAAAGGTGATGGTGAGGGAGTCAGTGGGTTAAAGGGTGATGGTGAGGGAGCCAATGGGTTAAAAGGTGATGGTGAGGGAGTCAATGGGTTAAAGGGTGATGATGAGGGAGTCAATGGGTTAAAGGGTGATGGTGAGGGAGTCAGTGGGTCAAAGGGTGATGGTGAGGGAGTCAATGGGTTAAAGGGTGATGGTGAGGGAGTCAGTGGGTTAAAGGGTGATGGTGAGGGAGTCAATGGGTTAAAGGGTGATGGTGAGGGAGCCAGTGGGTTAAAGGGTGCAGAAATCAAGGGTTAAAGTACAAAACAGTGATTTAGGAAAACATTAAAAAACAGACACAGACAGACAGACAGACAAACAAGAGTTCATCAGTTTTTTTTAAGATAAGTCTTAAAAAATAAACACAGTTAAACAAAAATTTGCTTGTTGTGGTCAGTAAGCATATCACTTGAATTTAGCATATTTTAGAATGATGAACTGTTGAAGACAACTACTATTGTTTTTTAATCTTTGTATTCAGTTATTAGTGTATATCACTATCAGTTCAAATCATATTTAACCCTTTGACTCTGGCACCTTGCCCACCAGTATCCTGCATTGTCAGCCATGCCAGCAAAGCAAAAACTTGACCTTTTGACTCCCTCACCCAATCCACCAAGCTGAGTGCGATGATTTAAAAAAAAAAAAAAATTTTTTTTTTTTTTTGCAGTTGGTGGATAGGGTGCGGGAGTGAAAGGGTTAATGTATCTAGTACAGTACAGACTGTACGTATTCTGACCTCAAGTGTGCATGTTCATGTTACAGTGGAGTGAAGTGTTCTGCATGGACATGTTTTACTCCCGCTTCAGAGAGGAGGGCATCATGAGCTCCAAAGTGGGCGCCGACTACAGGCGATGTATACTGGGGCCTGGTGGATCTCTGGTAAGTTGTGTGTGTGTGTGTGTGTGTGTGTGTGTGTGTTTGAGTATGTTGTTGTGTGTGTGTGTGTGTGTGTGTGTGTGTGTGTGTGTGTGTGTGTTGTTTGTGTTTGTGAGTGGTGTGTGTGTTTTGTGGTGTGTTGTGTTGTGTGTGTGTGTGTGTGTGTGTGTGTGTGTGGTGTGTGTGTGTGTGTGTGTGGTGTGTGTGTGTGTGGCGGACTCAGGCGTGTATACTGGGGCCTGGTGGATTCTGGTAAGTGTGTGTGTGTGTGTGTGTGGTTGTGTGTGTTTGTGTGTGTGTGTGTGTTGTGTGTGTGTGTTTGTGTGTGTGTTTGTGTGTGTGTGTGTGTGTGTGTGTGTGTGTGTGTGTGTGTGTGTTGTGTTGTGGTGTGGTGTTTGTGGCTGTGTTGTCTGTTGTGTTGTGTGGGCGCCGACTACAGGCGATGTATACTGGGGCCTGGTGGATCTCTGGTAAGTTGTGTGTGTGTGTGTGTGTGTGTGTGTGTGTTGTGTGTGTTTGGTGTGTGTGTTTGTGTGTGTGTGTGTGTGTGTGTTGTGTGTGTGTGTGTGTTTGTGTGTGTGTGTGTGTGTGTGTGTGTGTGTTGTGTGTGTGGTGTGTGTTTGAGTGTGTGGTGTGTGTGTGTGTGTGTGTTTGTGTTGTGTGTGTGTTGTGTGGTGTTTGAGTGTGTGTTTGTGTGAGTGTGTGTGTGTGTGTGGATGTGTGTGTGTGCGCGTTTATGTGTGTGTGTGTGGGGTGTGTGCGTGCGTATGTGTGTGTTTGTGTGTTGTGTGTGTGTGTGTGTGCGCGTTTATGTGTGTGTGTGTGTGTGTGTGCATGCGTATGTGTGTGTTTGTGTGTGTGTGTGTGTGTGTGCTTGCTTGTGAGTGTGTGTGTGTGCGCGTTTATGTGTGTGTATGTGTGTGTGTGTGTGTGTGGCATGGTTGTGTGATGGTGTTTGTGTGTGAGTACTTGTGTTTGTGTGTGTGTGTTTTTGTGTGTTGTGTGTGAGTTTGTGTATGTGTGTGTGTGTATGCGTATGCGTACGTTTGTGTGTGTGGTGTATATGTGTGTGTGTATGTGTGTGTGTGGTGTATATTTGTGCATGTGTGTGTGTGTGTGTGTGCGTCCGTGTGTGTGTGTGTGTGTGTGAATGTGTGTGTAGACTACAGCCCTGTGATGCATTCTCAATCCAGAATGGAACAGCACAGCATGATCATGACCATTACCACTGTCATCATCACAGCATTGAGATAGAATTGTACCAGATTCTTCCATACTCCATGACCTGCTGTCACGGTGACCTCAGTTTCGGTGGGTTTGGACGTGTGCTGGAGAGCTGAAATGAGGGTGTGGACTTATTGGCATAAAGTGTTCAGAAAATGGGACAGTGAAAAAAAAATCATTCATTTACTGAAAACACTGTTTAATCAACCCAGACTCTACCAGTCGCCAGGGTGTAGTGGTTAACACAACGGACTACTGACTGGTAGGTTGTGGGTTTGAATCCCCATCAGTGTCTTCAAAAAAATATCATTGTGGGATTTTTCAGCTCTCACTGACTCCTACCCAGAGTTGGGCATGCTGCAGCTCATTGGGAAGATTGGGACCACATAGTTGAGTCTCATCCACTTTACGGATGCGTCATTGAGGGTTTTGCTTAAATCTTCTGACCAGCACCACAGTATCTCTCGGGCCTGGTTGATGCCAGGATATATTATGATAGTAAGCGTTGAGTAAAGCCCTGTCATGCATTGTCAATCTGAGATGGAACTCCATAGCATCATGATTATCATCCTCATCAACATCATCATCATTGCATTGTTAAGAACAACACAGCAACAACATGCATTGTTAAGAACAACAACAGCAACAACAACAACTGTGCCAGCTTCTGTAGCCATTAACTCATTCCATACTGGCAAGTTTCTTCCCCTTACAAACACCCTTTACTGGCCAATTTCTTCCCCTCACAAACACTGTATACTGGCCGTTTGTATAGGTTACAAAAAAAATTGTAAAAAAAACCCTAGTATAATAGAACTAAAATTTTCAGATAATGTGCACAACATACCAAACTAATGCCAGGCAAAGTTTCAATGCATGGAATTTAATATGTTTGATTTTTGATAGCTTTTAAAAAAAAAGCACTTTTTTTCAAAAATCACAAAAATGGGGTAGATTTTGGTCAAATAGTAAAAAATTTCTGATAAGAGATTTTTCTCAAAACAAACATTACTGATGGCAAGAAATAATATTGAGAAATGTTTATGCAGACTGACAAGAGTGTACACTTACATTTATATGTCAGGTGTGACATAGGAAAAGTCACATTCTCACACTCGCTCACACTTTTGAATGAGGCACAAAGAAAAAAGATGTTAGAAGTCACAGATTGGAGACTTTGTAATTCTGTGGTTAGAAATCTAAAAAGACAAAATCAGTGCAAAATGACTAACTAATTTGCTCCTTTGCTGTTTGTGGAAGGTGATTTATCCAATAAACACAATCACACTTGACACTGCAGTATTTCATAATTGTTGATTTCATATGTCCATGGGAAACAGCCACATTGTAGAAATGATAAGCAATCACATTCAGATTCACTGATAGTTCACTGTCACTGACCGGGTGTAGCCCTCACACACACACACACACACACACACACACACACACACACACACACACACCACACTCACACTCACACTCACACACACACACACACACACACACACACACACACTCACACACACACACCACACACATATACACACACACCAACTCTCACACACACACACACACACACACACACAACACACAACACACACACACACACACACACACACACACACACACACACACACACACACACACACTCACACACACACACTCACACACACTCAATAATCAACATAGTTTTGGATGGTGTGGAAAAGTTGGAAACATGTGATATTTGTATCACCACCACCTTGAAAGGGCTTCTGACACAATGCGACACCACACTTGGAGCACTGGCTGTTTGATTTGCGCACCCTGACACCCTCCAAGGGGGCGTGGCTATCCATGTGGTCGATGTGAAGGCCATTTCTCTCATCCCCATAAGCAGGCAGTGTTGGAAAAAAAGAAAAATCTTCCTTCCAATCTGTCAGTAGGAACTGGAGAAATTCATCCTCCGTCGGATCTGCGTCGGCCATTTGACCCAGTCCGACTGCAACGGGCTCGTCTGCCGAATCATGATCACTGGCTTCAGTATCACTGCTATGCCCCACACTTGCGTCGTCGTGATCGCTATCTGGTAGCCACCCATCACTTTCTGAATCATCTTCATAATCCTCAACATCAGATTCATTTGTTGTCAGCTGTTCAATAACTTCTTGAGCCGTGAAACGTCGTGTACGCACATTTTGAGACGAAGTACTCGCTGATGAAGACGGAGTCGCCATTTTGCCGCAGCAGACGAAATCTGCCATGCATTGTTTATCCACAGTGCCTCTCAACTGCCTCTCCACAAAGACAAACTAAAGCCAAAAATAGCCAGCCAACCAGAGGAAAGCACGCAGGAATGGTCAGTTGCTGATCCTGACCCACTTTGATTGACGCATGACCATCGAACTTTGAACTATGAATATTTTAAGTTGCCTGCGACGAGATCGCATATTAGTACGGAACAGTCGCACTGGGTTGGGTGCGACGAGATCGCATGTTAGTAACCAACCGTCGCAAGGGATTGGGTGCGATCTCGTCGCATAATAGCAAAGAGAGAGTTAAGGTGGTGTAGAAAATGGGACAGGAAAAAGAAATGTGAGCACAAAGGTAACCTCCCTAAGTGCAATGATTCTTTAAAAAAAGAAAAAAAGGGGAAAAAAATCAAACCAGTGTCTTCTGGCTTTTTACAGGATGCCGACGTGATGCTCAGAAACTTCTTGGGCCGTGATCCTAAGCCTGACGCATTCCTGATCAGCAAAGGGTTGCAACAAGAACAAGATACACAGGTCGTCGAGAAGGGCAAGAAGTGAAAGGTACAGGTGCCATTGCTACAAAGTAGGCAGAGAACTACATGTATCGTTATGACAAGGAGTGATCTCTTTCATTCAGATTGATAACATTGTTTATGTATGGATCTTGATGTAGTGGTTTCTTTCATGTAGGACTGAGAATGAGAATGTGTCAATGATGATACTGTTTCTGTGTGGATCTTGATGTACCGGTAGTTTTTTTTCTTTCATGTAGGATTGAGAATGAAAATGTGTGTGTGGCTTGTTGTTGTCTGTGTGTTTCAGGAAGATCATCTGTGGGCTTTTTCTTTTTTTTTTTTTTTTCTTTTTTGTGTGTGTTTTTTTTTGTTAGAATGTAGACTGGCACTTGATTTTGCCATAGTCAATGAAATAAAAGATGTGAACTAATTTGATCCTGGCCATAATCAGTTGTTTGTACTGTTTTCTGTGTTCAAACCGTAATGAGGCGCTGGTCAGGATGAGGAGGGTTTCATGAGACATCCACTCTAGAAACTACTGACTCTGTAAGAATTGAGTCATGTAAAATCAGGTATCACCAAGATACCAAATATTCACCAAAAGAAAATTGAAGCACATTTTGAATGAGTGTTTTGTTTTATTTCTGTTCATGTTTAGGAGAACCAATATAGCAAGAAACCAAATATTCACCAAGACAATTTAAGTGTATTTTGAATGTGTGTTTTGTTTCATTTGTGTTCTGTAATTAGGACAACCAACATTTTACTGGTGTTCAGAGAAAGCATTATTGACGATATGAAATGTAGGGATTTTTTCACAAGAACATTGTTTCGATATGAAATTTAGGGTTTTATTAGGGAAGAACATTTTGTTGATTTGAAATTTAGGGCTTTATGTGTTATTTATATTCAAGAGAGATAATATATTATCCAAGTCAAACAGGATGTGTCATATATTTATAAATGATTCAGGTAACACTTTGAAAATTTATTCATATTATAATCTTATATTTGTCCAGTGTTTTTAAGTGATGCTGTTGAACTTTATTTGAATGTGTACATTAGTGTTGCCATAAAAAATTATCAGGTTTTCAGCTGTGAGAGTGACAGGACTCTGTTCATGAGTAACATTTAACAACATGACCAGATTATTGCGGGCTCCAGTAGCTCAGTTGCTTGAGTGTCGGATTCACATGCTAATAGTTGTGGGTTCGAATCCAGTGGTGCGCTACATTAAAACTGGCCTTCTCGCTGTCCCATCGTAACATCATCGTTGTTGTCAGTATAGGATTAGATAGGTCCCCCTCAGTATAGGATTAGATAGGTCCCCCTGCCCCCCACTTCCCTAGGATGGTTATCCCCGTCAGCCATATCACCTGAGGTAGGTGCTGATGTAAAAACTGATCCAAATCAATCAATCAGCTGCCTCCTCTTTCTCTCCCATTATGTAACACATCAGTCCCAATTTCTGATTCAGCTAAAAACCTTGGTGTCTGCATTGACTCTACCCTCTCCATGAACAACTTTGTTTCTCAAACTGCCAGATCCTGCTACTATCATCTCCATCGTATAAGGCTGATCAGGAAGTATCTCTCTATCGAAACAACTGCAAAACTCGTTCTCTCCTTCATAATGTCTCGCATTGACTATTGCAATTCACTCCTGTCTGGTCTTCCTGCCTCCACCATTCACATCCTACAGCGCATTCAAAACAATGCTGCACGCCTTGTACTCAAAAAGAAAAAAGCTGACCACATATCTCCTCTCCTGGCACAACTTCACTGGCTCCCTGTATCAAAGCGCATACAGTACAAACTAGACACCATGTGCTACAAAAGCCTCAATAACGCAGCCCCCGATTACCTGTCAAGCCTACTTGAGATCTATCTTCCCTCACGTACCCTCCGCTCTGCCTCCGATCCTCTGACTTTTCGCTTTCCACGCACTAAGCTCAATACCTATGGTCCACGAGCCTTCTCTGTTTCTGGTCCACTCTCCTGGAACAAACTTCCTCTCTCAGTCCGTCAGCAATCTACTTTTGTCTCCTTCAAGTCCGCTCTCAAAACTCACCTTTTCTCCTCCGCATAAAATCCTAACCTCACTCAACCCCCCCCCTCCCCCCTCTGCAGCCTGTCTCCGCTCGGAGGGAATCACATGGTTATAATATATAATTGTATATGCTATGCTCTCTATAATTTTCCATTGGTTTTATTCTTGCTTTTATTGCTTTTATTCTTTCTCCCCATTTATAGCCATGCGTGTGTGTGTGTGTGTGTGTGTGTGTGTGTGTGTGCGTGCGTGTGTGTGCGTGCGTGCGTGCGTGCGTGCTTGCGTGTGTGCCTGCTTCAGCGCTTAGATTTGATTTTATCAAGATTTTGCGCTATATAAATATTGTAATTATTATTATTATTATAATCAAACAGATCATTAAGTTGACTTAACTGAAAATTACATAGCTGACTGACTCTGCTGATTCTGTTGTGAAATCCTGATCTGGTATCTTGAGTTCAGTCTCAGCATGCTCAACAGAAAAACTGGTCTGTTCACTGAATGCTCCAATCAATTTGGTAGTATCAGCGTATTTTCATACTGGTCTGTTCACTGAATGCTCCAATCAATTTGGTAGTATCAGCATATTTTCATACTGGTCTGTTCACTGAATGCTCCAATCAATTTGGTAGTATCAGTGTATTTTCATACTGGTCTGTTCACTGAATGCTCCAATCAATTTGGTAGTATCAGCATATTTTCATCCTGGTCTGTTCACTGAATGCTCCAATCAATTTGGTAGTATCAGCGTATTTTCATACTGGTCTGTTCACTGAATGCTCCAATCAATTTGGTAGTATCAGCGTATTTTCATACTGGTCTGTTCACTGAATGCTCCAATCAATTTGGTAGTATCAGTGTATTTTCATACTGGTCTGTTCACTGAATGCTCCAATCAATTTGGTAGTATCAGTGTATTTTCATACTGGTCTGCTCCAATCAATTTGGTAGTATCAGCGTATTTTCATACTGGTCTGTTCACTGAATGCTCCAATCATTCTGATAGTATCCCGTTTCCCTCCCCTTCCCCATTTCACCTTGCCAGCACGTCAGGTTACTGTGTAGGCAGGGAATCTGCCAGATAATGATTGACAGATTTGGATGGAGTGCATATTGAGTTGTTCGAGTGCAGTGAATCCGTTTTGATCACGTCAAGCTCCAAACTCACGTGATGAACATTAAAAAATTGCCCTTCAATCACATGACCAAGTTCAGCTAAAGCTGACATCACACAGTGACATAAAAACAACGTTGACAGAAGATGTGTGACCAGCAAAAGCCGAAGAAGGCTTAACCAGACGTACACGAAAAGAGAGGATACGAATGTATTGTTGATTGAGGAAAGAAAGCAAGACAAGTTTTAGAACCAACATAAAGTACAGTTTACTTATTCATGTAAGTTGGACCACCAAGACAGAGTTGACTTCGTTTGAAATCTTCAGAGCCAACAGAAGCTAAGGCAGGCTTATTTGAGTCATAAAGGTACAGTCAAGGTAATTGTTGAAATCACAAAAACTAGTATTAAATAAGTAACTTTGATGTTGATCACGTTTTGGGTTCATGCTTTTGTTATATTTCTTCTTATAATTCGTAAGCTGTAAACATGTCCTCAGCTTTTTTGGTGACAGTATGTGGTCTGCTTTAAAACTGCTGAATGTGGAATGTGCATAACAGATGCCATTTTGCTGTTGTTGGATTTGTTTTTGGCTGTGTGAATGATCACGTGAATGGAGGCTTATAACTTGTTTTCGGCATAAATAGTCTCGCCTATGGGTGCGCACTTGTGATTCATTTTCCATTCGAGTCAAGGCAGCAAACTGTCTCCTGGCACATTCTCAATACTTTGTGGATGTATGTTTTTTTATTTTTGTTTTTGTTTTTTTTTGGATGCCAGCACACTTGGTGTTGCAGGCATTCACCTGTTGAAGCACTGATCAGGCTTAACACTACTTAACTTAGATTTGATGACAACTGATGTCTCCAACGTGGTATAGCCATAAATGTTAAAGTCCTTTCTTTACTTTGCCATTCATAACAGTGTAGAATGTAACACCTTCAGTGTGTAAAACAGTTGTTTTCACAAGCTTTTAGTACTGTCATGAGATCTGTGTTGGGCATAGCCTTTGTAGGCGATTGTTATCATTGTCATTAGATATGTATATTATGCAAATTTCATGCCTGTAATATGTCAGTGGTTTTCTTACATCATTACTTGCGTACAGGTGAGGTAATTGAAATTTGTTGAATGAGTAAAGTCCTTCATTTTGTGACAAGACTGCTGGTAGATGGATGTGTATCTGAGGGATTGTTAGGAATTTTATCCAACAGACACAATAATCAGCATGTTTTTGCCTGTGGATTTCTTTTTACTTTTCGTTTTTTATTCACTTCTTACACTGATAACTACATACTGCCTACAAAGTACTTCATTACGAACTGGCATCTATACAAAATGCATGTGTACATTATTAGTTATTTCCCCCTCAAATCTGAAAAGTCAGTAACCATATATAAACCTTTTTTCTTCCTCAGAATTGAAGATCGCGTCTGAGCAGAGTTACAATAGCGCCATTTGACATCAAGATTTTTAGTAATAAAGTACAGGCATGCATAACATAGTGCAACAATAATTTCTCACAAGTCTGTGGGGGGTAGACTATAAGAAAATATTACTTTTAGGCACTTCTGTTGGTTTGTGAGTATGAAATATTCTAAAGATTGTTCTCTCTTGTCCTGTCAGTACGTGACCATAATTGTACTGTGTGACAATGATCAGCATGTTGACAATATTTTAATGTCTCAACGGATGCAACCATATATATTTTGACAGTCTGTTTGCTTGTCTTGTCTGTAACAATCATATTGTATCACAAGGAAGGTGACACCACATAGAAAAATATTTAAAAAGTCATCATGTTTATCTGTTCACGTTAGTGGTGATGGAAGGTACAGATGGATTTCTGGTTTCTGTCTGTTGTCATGTGTGTTCAGGTTGTTTGTGAACATGTTGACCAGGGATTAAACAACATGAGTTCTCGACAGATTTTTGGTCTTTTAAAAGGGAGAATGATATGAGTTGGCCCAGAGCTTTTGTATCTGAACAGATGTCCACATACATAACATGGTAACGTTTTCTTTTATGTTTGACCATTTCTCTCCCTCACCCAGTCTTCACTCATGTACACACACACACATCACCACCACACACAACACACACACATACACACACACACACACACACACACACACACACACACACACACACATGTACACACACACACACACCTCACACACACATGTATACACACATGTACACCCCACACACACACATGTAAACACACACATACACACACACACTCATGTACCCACACACAGACACGCACACACAGACACCACACACAGACACGCACACACACACACAGACACACACCACACACAACACACACACACACACACACACACACACACACACACACACACACATACTATGTAAAATGAAGCAGACGAGAGAAAAGAGAATAGTTCCTGCAGGCCATTTACTTTACACTTTGTTCAAGTGACTTTGCTGCTACAAAGCATTTGTGTATATATATATAGAAACAGCAAAACGGTGGTCAGTTGTGAAGCACACAAACAAAAAACAGCAATTACAAAAATCACTGTTCACACAGACGGGCATACACACACAAAGATAGAAAAACAGGCGGAACTAGAGAGAGAGAGACAGACAGGCTTCTAACAAACACAATATGTGACTTCACATGATAAGCCAAGGCTTTGTGTCATGTATTTCGGGAAGGTCACGGTATGATTCATGTCATGAAAGAAGACTCTGTGTGTGTGTGTGTGTGTGTGTGTGTGTGTGTGTGTGTGTGTGTGTGTGTGTGTGTGGACACATTGGCAGTGAATAGATACCTGAACATTTTTGTGTAGTTCTGAGACTTACCATGCATGTGCAGATTGACCATTGGCTCGATCAAGCAGAATGGTTATTGTTAGCAAAACGATGTTGTCAGTAATCTCTCTGTCCATATCTGTGGTCAGAGTCAAGTACAATGTGATCTTTCCAACGTGATTCCCCAAACCTTCAATGATGGGGCATCTTTATACAGGGCTGCACTTTTCCACGAATTTGCGGATTTCCACAAAAACGAGGTGAGAGTGGGCGAAAAAAAAAATTTTTCTGCGATAAAAAAAACTATGAAAAACTATAAATTAAGCTCAGATGTGTGTCAGATTGCGCCAATTTAAACGTAAATTTTCAAAATTTTCCTGGTGGGCAAGTCCCCCCCCAACCCCCCCCCCCCCCTGATTTTCAGGGATTTTTGCTTTTCCTCAGTGGGAGCCCTGTTTATAGAAGGACTACTCAAGACACACACTTGAGTAATTTACCAATAAACGATGTTTCATTTTACCTGTATATGACATTTCTTTTTCCCTACAATGTTTCCTTTTACCTATAAATGATGATTTCTTGTACTTATAAATGATGTTTCCTTTTACCTATAAATGTTTCCTTTTTATCTATAAATGATGTTTCTTTTTATCTGTAAATGTTTTCTTTTAACCTATTAATGATGTTTCTTTTTACCTATAAACAATGTTTCCTTTGCTGCTAAAGAAATGTGTAACCGTCTTCTTCATGTTTCCTGTTCATGTGTTTTGTTTCAATGATTTATGAATTTATTCTTATAAGTTTGCTTTGATATTTCTCTCACTCAGTTTCAGACGTCAGAATACAATAGAACGCTTGACCCTGAGTTCAATTAAAGCATAATGCATCAAAGATAGTTATCTATATTCAGTTTCATGCTTATAATGTTTATGATATTATATCTGTATTCAGTGTTATTCCTGCATAAAAAAAACAAGTTTTTTTTATCGAAGTGACCTTCATGTCCTTGTGTGTGTGTGTGGGTGTGTGGTGGTGTGTGTGTGGTGTGTGTGTAAAATTATTAAAAAATGAAGGGGCTTTCCGAGGGCTGAACAAGTAATGGGACAAACAACAAAGAAAGAAAGGAAGAAACAAACAAACAAAATCTGAGGATGAACAAAGACGAGAGATAGTCTGCTGTAAATTTGAAGTCCTAGATTTAAAAAAATAGGAAAAGCTTACACACACACACACACACACACACACACACACACACACACACACACACACACACACCACACACACACCACACTCACACACACACGCACACTCACACACACACACACGCACACACACACACATGCTGAAATACACACACAACACATACAAGCGCACACAAACAGACATACACACACACACACACTTGCATGAACCAACCCATATTCATGGACAAAATGAACTCAAATAGCACATCTGTACATGTCATGCACATTCAGGCAAATCATTTTTATTCAAAGGTAATCAGTATAACAAATTAAAGACCCATATGGCTTCAATTAATGATGACTAATAATGAATTGGCATAGAAAAACGTGGTGTGTGCACCGTTTTGTACTCCTTATCAACAATGCGGCTTCAAGCTCACAATGGACATTATTTTGCTCATAATGCTGCATTTGCATTCACAATTATATCAAAAGGTATCTTCAAATACAATGCGCACCACCACACGCGCGTACCTACACACACACACACACACAAACACGTAGAAACACACACACAGACGTCAGAACATGGTGACAGGTAACAACTGAAAATTTTCTCTGCTACATGCAATCACACTAAAATACAGTCATGAATAAGGCAAGACGTCTCCGGTCGGCATCCTCCGCTACGAAACAGTCGTCTGCCTGTGTGTCTGACGATAACGCCAACAACATCACTGGTGGAAGCAAGACAGCCATCATCGCTGCGAAGGCTGTACCGCTTCGCCAGTTGCGAAGAGGAGAACCGATCTCGGCCCAAGGATAGACCTCCGCAGCGACTCCATCAGTGAGTTGAAATCGGTGAGTTAAAATCGTTAGTACCGGTACTCGCGATGTCCGACCGGATTCTGTCCTTAGAGAAACTCGTTAGTGACCATGTACAAGAGATGGGCAGTGGGGCACTTTCAAGTGGAAGGATGCCGCTGGTCTGTGTGTCGGTTGGGCCACAAACAGACCCTAACTACACAGACAAACCACGTCCGTCACCGCTGCCTATCCCTTATGCAAACGGGTGACTACGATACCTCACCACCAAAATCTTCAACTCCACCAAACTCTACAACATCATGAAACAAAAAAATTATAGGAAAAAAAAAAAAGAAAAAGAAAGACTTTTGGGGGGGGGGGGGGGGGGGGGGACCAAAATTATGCGTCAGGAAAATGACGTCGAGCCAATGACGAAAAAGCCATCAAAAGAACGCATGGACGGGAAAGCTGCCTCTCGCATCACATCCAAAAATACACAAAAAGAAAAAGTAAACTCTGCTCTACCAACCGTTCTCATACACGACACAATATTAAATGGTTTTATACGGTCACAGACTTGGTTATTCATATGGTTTCACTGTTGAAACAGAAAACTTCTATAGACAACATTTCTCAGTTCCTGAAAGAATAGTCCACCAGTCTATTCGATTGTCTTGTTATAACATTGTGGAATGTTCCATTTGAAGACCAATGAACCCCAAATAGTTAGTGAAAAATTAGTGAAAGCCGTGGACGAGATTGTGACCACATATCCTAAGAGTAAAATTATCCTTAGCAAAACAGCACCAGTGAGGGACAGGGTCCTTCAAATAAAAATAGATCTTTTGAACGCCCTGCTTCACTCTGAGCTTTATGGTCGCAACAACATCTCCTTGGATCATGGCGATTTAAAGTCAAAATCCTACTCTACTTTCAAGGACACAACGCATCCCAATCGGCTTGGCTCATCCATCCTTACCAGGAACATCGGCAGACATGTCAACAGTGTCCTTTGGGAGAAACAAAAGCGTCAACCTCGTCATCCTAAAAGCAAGAAGTCTCAAAACTACCCATTCACCGCCTATAACAATAGTTATAATCCATTCTACTAGGCCTATTGAAGAACACCCCATATCAATCGGTCCCAGTGTCCATGGTGGAATGGTGATATCTCCCATCGTAATTTTTTCCTGCCATTGAGAGATCTCTTTGATTGTTGATCCTGTATTTATGTTGTGAATGCACCAGCGTCAGCCTGAACATAGTAGCGACTTTCTTATATTGGTTTCTGCTGTCGCTTGTAGGTGTTCGTATGTCGTGTTTCCTTTCGGTAAAGCTATCTTCATCTTGATCTTATTTTCGTTTTATTTTTTGTTTCTTGCTGTATATAATTGTTTACTGCTAGTTTTTTGTTAGTTATGCAAGTCAAAAATCATTATACAACAGCTTTTTCTGTTCTTCAGCGGAACAGTCGTTCAGTGCATATTAATCATCCTCATCTCCAACAATATTTATCCGTAAATAAGCATCATATTGTTGCCTTACAGTCAATAAACGTGGCAAATTGTAAATTGCCTAAGTTAGAAGACCTATTACTTTCCTCCTGTGACACACGTCTGTGATAATAACTCAAAAATTTATGCAGCCATTTATATTCGTAAAGATGTGGATTATAAAATCATTCCGCCTCTTGTGCCAAAGGACGTTGACAGTGTCTATTGTGTGGCTGTGAAGGTGAAAATGAACTCTGTGTCAACTATAGACATCCTGTCTGTGTATTATCCACGTGGTCCTGATGGCGAAAACGGTTACTGTCTACGGACTTTAGAAAATAATGAGAAATGGTTGATCACGGGGGGATTTTAGTGCCCATTCTGTAGGAATGGATGGCGTTTCATATACCCTTTTAAATCATTTACCAGAGAAATGGATTGAATACTTACACAACATCATTAAAAAATGCTGGGAAAGTGGTCGCTTACCTGACATATGGAAGACTTCGATTGTGTTACCTATCCCAAAATCTAATAAACCCCACTCTGATCCAGGTAGTTACAGAGCTATCTTGCTTACATCCCATGTTTCAAAACTAATGGAAAGAATTATATTGAATAGACTGACTTACTTTTGTGAGAAAAATAATGTAATACCTATTAACCAATCTGGGTTTCAAAAAGGTAGATCAACAACAGACCATTAAGTCAAATTAACAACTCAAATAAAAAATCAATTTGCCAGAAGAAAAATGTCTAAGCTACCTTCTTTGATCTTAAAAAAGCGTACGGCCAAGTCTGGCATGCTAGACTTTAGTTGAAATTAAAACATATTGGTCTCAAAGGTAATTTTTTATTATTTTATCAAAGCATTTATAAGTGACCGAAGTATTGTCGCTGAAATGGGTAATACATGCTCTGAAAAAAAAAAACGATCTGTAAACATGGGAAATCCACAGGGTTCCGTAATATCTCCTCTATTGTTTAACATTTTGATCTATGACCTACCAAAACAAGTCTCAAACAATGTAAACGTAGCTCAGCACTCTGATGATAAAACGACCTGGATGAATGTTTCGTTGAAAAGGAAGACTTCCTTAAGAGAAATAAACTACATTAAAAAGGTCTATCAACGTGAAATTAATCATATTTCCACTTACTTGACAGTTAACGGTCTGGAAATAGCCAATGAAAAAACATACATAATGCTTTTTGATAATGGTCTCAGTCCTAAAGAGGTACCGTTGTTTAAAATCGATAATGAGGAGGAACTGAAATTTACTACTCAGGTAAAATTTCTGGGAGTACACTTGACTTCTAGTTTACGGTGGAAAGAACATATTGCTGCCTTGTTATATAAAGCTATCAAAAGAAAGCTGTAACTTAATAAAAAATTTATTAGTAAACAGTCATGGGGACAGGACACTAAAACGTTGTTACATCTTGTAACAACTTTAGTCAGATCTAAGTTGGCTTATGGCCAAGAGGTATATTTTTCAGCTCCAAATGCTATTTGAAAATACTGCAAAGCTTGGATAGTAAAGCCGTTAAATCTGCTCTTTGGGGTACCGGTGTATACAAAAACACAAGAAGTATATAAAACAGCTGGCATCCTTCCCTTGGAAGATTGGAGGAAGTTATCAGCTGCTAAATATATATAGTTAGAGCAAATGCAGTAACGAATTATGCCACTATAGAACTTAAAATTCGGCCTGACATCCATTTCCCCAAGAGAGCAAGAACAATAAAGGCACAAGAAACAATATTCACTTACACAAATGAGCTCTTCAAAATTTCTAGCGTAGTACCTAACAAAGTTTCACATAAAATGATACGTTTGTCATCAACTATATCCCCCACGGGTTAAATTGTGCAATGTCAATCTATTTGATATTCATATACTCTGCTTAACTAATTAACGATTGAAAAAGTTATTTTCACAACATTTTCACATCTGAATTTGTTCTGCCATCTACATGAAAATAATATATTCAAATTTGTTGAATATTTACTGATGGTTAGTTGAAATATGTGAACATGTCTTTAATAATTCTAAATTTAAAGAGAAAAAGCGTTACTACTTGAACGAGACATTCAATCTTCACTTCGAATAGCGCACCTAATGCACGAATACATAGTAGGTATATCCATATTTTGTTATATTCTATATGTTAATCGAAAACTGCATCACAATCCCTAAAATGTTGCGAATACAAAGGAAATAGTCCGTTAATACATGAGACAAAATTTCAAATTCACTGTTTAATAACAGATAATACACAAGTTACTTTTTGTTAGATCCCATCACACTTTGGTATCATATATAACGATCGGGTCGACAGAATAGCAAAAAGTGCAGCAATGAATAGGGCTGGCAGTACCAAACTTGATTTACCACTCTTTGAACATGAAATGAATGCTTATTAGAAAACAAAGTAAAAGCGCAATGTGACCTTCGCCCCTTCATCAGGGTTTTACAAGACTAGCGATAACTTTAGCTTTACAGATTATATCTCAACTCACTTCGAACTAGATATAGTAAAACCGTCAAATGTATCTATAGTGATTTTTTTTTACAGTCAATCACGTTTTGTGTTGTCAGTGAATGCGACTTTATTTCCTTG
>CM060313.1:4831955-4839455 GCA_030674185.1 Monoplex corrugatus | reverse complement strand
AGCGAGCGAGCGAGAGAGAGAGAGAGAGAGAGAGAGAGAGAGAGACAAAGACAGAGAGAGAGACAGAGACAGAGACAGAGAGACAGAGATAGAGAGACAGAGACAGAGAGACACAGAGAGAGAAACACAGAGAGACAGAGAGAGATAGAGAGCGGGACAGAAACAGAGAAAGAGAAAGCGAGAGGGTGAGAGAGAGAGAGAGAGAGAGAGAGAGAGAGAAAGAAAGAGAAAGAGAGAGAGAGACAGAGACAGAGACAGAGACAGAGAGACAGAGAGAGAGAGAGACAGAGACTGAGAGAGGACAAAGACAGAGAAAGAGGAAGACAGACAAAGAGAGAGAGAGAGACACACACACACACATACACACAAACACAGACAGACAGACAGAGAGGTAGGACCGTATGAGCACTTACATGCATCAGAATGTTTGTGTGTGTGTGTGTGTGTGTGTGTGTTTTGTGTGTGTGTGTGTGTGTGTGTGAGTGTGTGTGTGTGTGCGCGCGCGCGTTTGGTATGTGTTTTAAATGAAAGGAATAGCACATACTCGTGTCATCCATTACATATATTATTGTGATTTGCTGTTACCTGAGAATCCTGCCAACATGAGGTAGGAAGACGGCAAAGATCACACAAATGGCCACCACCACGACGTTCAGCCCAAGCACATGGAACACACTGCACACACACACACACACACACACACACACACACACACACACAACACACACACACACACACACACACACACACACACACACACACACACACACATATATATATATAAACGCACACACACACACACACACACAATATATATATATAAACGCACCCCACACACACACACACACACACACACACACACACACACACACATACACACACACACACACACACACACACGCGCGCGCAGACACACATAGTGACTCTCTTGGTTTCTTGAGTAGGAACGTCGAAGAGGAGTGATAAGTTTTGACGGCAGACATTTCAAGTCGACAGAGGGGGGACAACTCACAACTACGTTTGTCTCTCCGCCTGGAATAGACTTCCGCTCTGCCTTCGCCTAACACCTACCTTTTCTGTTTTTAAATCCGATTTAAAAAAAACATCTCTTTTCCCAACTAGAATTCTGCAACTACTTCTTTCCCTCGGTCTGCGTTTTAAATATTATAAGGTGGTCTTTGTCGATTGTATGCGTATGCCTGGTGCATGATGCGCTTTGATTTGAATTGTCAAGATTTGGCGCCGTATAAATAATAATAACAATGATAATAATAATAAATCACATTTATATAGCGCTATTCTCCCACACATAGGTAAGGACTCACTGCGCTTTACATTAATGAGTTCATACACACACAGAAGCTGTCAGGTCGGATAGATGTATCCGCTACTGGTAACCTGGAACCCAGTACTACCTGTCACAGGGTCGAATTGCTGGCGACTAAACCAGCAACCCCACCAGTCCTCTCAGGAGGATGGTGAGGAGGGTGGCTAGAAACCCTGGTGGAAATAAATTAGATCCATCAAAGGGCGCCAGCTCTGGAGAGCTACCCGCGGCCATCTAGCTAAGGGAGTAAACCCTGACAGTAAATCCGGTGTGGGGCCCCTAAGGCGGTTGGATGGCAAACTTTGTCACTTTCCGGCAGCTCCTGTGGCCGCGTTGGCACCAAAACGTAACAGGCCTGCTGTTTCTTTGGATCTGTCAGCGAGGTGGAGAGGGGGGACAAGTTGCATGGGCAACAGCCTGTCTTCCATATTACACTGCCCAGGCTTACATCCGTCCATTCATCCACAACACTCTGCACCTACGACCTGGAGAGGACACTCCAGCCTCGCTACTAACACTAGTGTCGGCACAACACGGGAAGCAACAGATACCGGTGATAAGTCATTGCTCAACTGGCGTAGAGCTGACGCCAGGGGTTGCTTTTGACGGTGGGAGAGACCTTCGTGTCTTACTGGACAGCTACCGCCCACCTAAGCTGGGCAGCCCCCAGCCAGTTAGGTACTGTCCCGCCACGACCTGCCTTCTTCATTGGGTGCATGAAGATTAGGAGAAAATCTGACAAGCAGGTCGTTAATTACCGCACCAAACAAAAAGAAAAATTCCAATTCAAGAAACGGATCAGGAAAAGGATCAGCAGTGAAACTGGGCTGATGGAATGTCCGAACAATGATGCCTGGGCTCTCCCAAGATCTGCAAGACATCAGCGACGCCAGAAAAACCGCCGTCATAAACAGCGAACTAAAGAGGCTCAATGTGGACATTGCCACTCTGCAGGAAACACGGCTGGCTGACTCAGGAACACTAAAGGAAAGGGACTACACCTTCTTCTGGCAAGGAAAAGTTCTGATGCCCCAAGAGAGCACGGAGTAGGCTTTGCAGTAAGGAACAGCCTGCTGAACATGATTGAACCAGACAGCGGCGGTTCAGAACGACTCTTGACTCTCTGCCTCAACACCACCGAAGGCTATGTCACTCTCATCAGCGTTTATGCCCCAACTCTGTCCGCCTCTCCAGACACCAAGGATGAGTTCTACGAAAATCTTGCATCAACCATAAGGAACATCCCCAGGACAGAACAACTTGTTCTCCTGGACGACTTCAACGCCAGAGTGGGTGCAGACAATGACTCATGGCCCTTCTGCCTCGGTTCCTTTGGAGTGGGGAAAATGAATGAGAATGGACAGCGACTGCTTGAGTTTTGCACCTGCCATGAACTGTCCATCGCCAACTCCTTCTTCAAGACGAAGCCTCAGCACAAAGTCTCCTGGAGGCATCCCCGCTCAAAACATTGGCACCAACTGGATTTGATCCTAGTAAGACGTGTCGCTATCAAAAACGTTCTCCACACTCGCTCTTATCACAGCGCAGACTGCGACACAGACCACTCACTGGTATGTTGCAAGATCAGGCTACAACCAAAGAAGTTCCACTGCTCAAAGAAACAAGGGAACCCTCGCATTGACGTCAGCAAGATGTCTCAGCCAGATCTTGTAGAACAGTTCGCAGAGGCCTTTCAGAGAGAATACGATGCATTGCAGCCCAGAGGCTCTGCCACTCAGAGATGGGAAACGCTACGAGACACCATGCACCGCATTGCTATGGCCACCTTTGGGAAGAAAACTGTGAAGTCCCACGACTGGTTTGAGGCCAAATCATCAGAGATGACTCCCACTGTTGAGGCCAAGCGTGCCGCACTCACCAAGTATAAGCGGTCACCCAGTGAGAAGAACCTGCAAATCCTCAGGGCTGCCAGAAGTAAGGTTCAGTTTAACGCCAGGCGCTGCGCAAACGAGTACTGGACAGAGCTCAGCGAAGAGATACAGAGTGCTGCTGAAAGAGGCAACATCCGAGGAATGTATGATGGCATCAAGAAGGCACTGGGACCAACACAGAGCAAGATCGCCCCCCTCAAATCTTCCACTGGGGAAGAAATCAGCAATCCTAGCCAACAGATGGAGAGATGGGCGGAACATTACTCCGACCTCTACTCCACACAGAACATGGTGTCCCCCTTAGCCCTCGATGCCATCAAGTGCATGCCGGTAATGGAAGAACTTGACGCAGAGCCAACTGCGGACGAACTCAGCAAGGCCATTGATAGCATGGCATCAGGGAAGGCACCTGGCAACGACGGAATTCCCCCAGACCTCATCAAGCACTGCAAGACTTCTCTTCTGCACCCTTTGCCCGCAGTTCTCTGTCAGTGTTGGAATGAGGGAGCTGTACCACAGGACATGAGGGACGTCAAGATCGTCACCCTGTACTAAAACAAGGGCGAAAGGAGCGACTGCAACAACTACAGAGGTATCTCGCTCCTCAGCATTGTTGGCAAAGTCTACGCTCGGGTCCTCCTAATCCGTCTGCAGAAACTGGCTGAACGCGTCTACCCGGAATCACAGTGTGGTTTTCGAGCAGAGAGATCCACGGTAGAATGGTCTTCTCCCTTCGCCAAATCCAGGAGAAGTGCAGAGAGCAGCGGATGCCCCTGTATGTGGCATTCATTGACCTCACCAAGGCCTTTGACCTAGTCAGCAGAGATGGCCTTTTCAGGGCTCTCCGAAAAATCGGCTGCCCCCCCAAACTGCACAGCTTAATTGAGTCCTTCCACTCAAACATGAAAGGGATGGTGCAGTTCAACGGAAACCTCTCCAAGCCCTTCGACGTACGCAGCAGTGTGAAACAAGGCTGCGTCCTGGCCCCAACCCTCTTTGGAATCTTCTTCGCTCTCCTCCTGAGACATGCGTTCAGCACAGCGCAAGAAGGGATCCACCTGCGGACCAGATCAGATGGCAGGCTCTTCAACCTCGCCCGCCTCAGAGCAAGGACAAAGGTCCGTGAAGCCCTCATCAGAGACATGCTATTTGCCGACGATGCCGCAGTTGTGACCCATACTCAGCGGGACTTGCAGTCACTAATGGACCGCTTCTCCCAGGCTTGCAAAGATTTTGGTCTGACCATCAGTCTTAAGAAGACAAACGTCCTGGGCCAAGACACGCCATCTCCACCAGCCATCACCATTGATGACTATGAGCTTGAAGCCATCCATCAATTCACATATCTTGGGTCCACCATCACCGATAACCTCTCCCTTGACACAGAGGTCGACAAGAGGATCGGGAAGGCAGCCACAACACTAGCCCGCCTCACACAAAGGGTGTGGACAAATCCCAAGCTGACCACAAAGACAAAGATGGCTGTATACAACGCCTGTGTCCTCAGCACCTTGCTGTATGGCAGCGAGGCGTGGACCACGCATGCTCATCAGGAGAAAAGGCTCAATACCTTTCACCTGAGAAGCCTACGGCGCATACTTGGCATTTCCTGGCAAGACAAGGTGACCAACACCGAAGTCCTAACCTGCGCTGGCCTCCCAACCATGCATACCATGCTGAGACAGCGTCGGCTGCGCTGGTTGGGCCACGTTCGCCGCATGGAAGATGGTCGCATCCCAAAAGACATCCTTTATGGTGAGCTTGCCACAGGGCAGAGAAACATTGGCCGCCCACAGCTGAGATACAAAGACGTTTGCAAGCGTGACATGAAGGCGCTTGAGATCAACACTGAGTCCTGGGAGGACCTCGCATACGACCGCAACAGCTGGAGAACTACTCTCAAGAAACAGCTGCGGATTGGTGAGGACAAACTGTCAGCTGCTGCAGCAGAAAAGCGAGTTCGCAGAAAAGGGATGACAGCCAACAGACCAGCATCAACATACACATGCGACCGCTGCGACAGAGACTGCCTCTCTCGCATTGGTCTGTACAGTCACAGGCGACGCTGCTTTGACCAAGCAGACAGCCCATCTAGACATTAGAACGGATGTACTTTGTCCATGGTCAGTCATGACCGAGGGAGGCCTACTATACTATACACACACAGAGACAAATGCTGTCATTATCATCATCATCATCATCGTCATCGTCGTCGTCGTCGTCATCATCATCATCATCATTGTCGTCGTCGTCGTCATCGTCGTCGTCGTCGTCGTCGTCATCATCATCATCATCATCATCATCATCATCATCATCATCATCATCTATCATCATCATCATCATCATCATCATCATCATCATCATCATCATCATCATCATCATCATATCATCATCATCATCTCATCTCATATCATATTATCATTATATTATTATTATTATTATCATTATTATTATTATTAGTAGTAGTAGTAGTAGTAGTAAAGCAAAAGTATTAAACCATGCACAATACGACGGACGCACTGTCAAACAACAACAACAACAACAACAACAACAACAACAACAACAACAACAACAACAACAACAACAACAACAACAACAACAACAACGACAACAACGATGACGACGACGACGACGACGACGACGACGACAACAACAACAACAACAACAACAACAACTAAAGATTGAAATGACAGGACCTAAAACCTGAGACACACCAAAACAGCAGTCATAAAAGACCCAGTGAGACTGACCATTATCTCTCCCATCCCTATCCTCTGTATCCATGACTGTCACACAGAATAATCAATAAAAGCAAGTATCAGTAGTCACAATGAACATTGATTTGTTTCCTTATCGTGAACACACCACATTAAAACAAACATTCCCTAGAACATTCCCTGCTCTGTTCCCAGTTTTAGTTGCTCGGGATGGTGTCTCCGAGCTCGGAATAAATTCCATATTCGCTGATGGCACAGATGCAACGTGATGGACAAGGGAAAAATAAAGACAACAACGACAATAACAACAACATTAACAACAACAACAACAACAACATCATCAACAACAACAGCAACCAACAACAACAACAACCAAAAACAACAACCACACACCACCAGCACCGCCACCACCATCACCACAACAACAACAGGGTTCAGGGTTGGTGAAGATAAAGCAGAACGGAAGAAGAGAGGACTGTCGTCATAATGCTGACCCCCCCCAAAAAAAAAATCGAGGCCTTTGCCACCAGCCCCCCCCCCCCCCCCCACAACCTCAGGGTCATGGGACCTCTTTTCCTTTTTACGTGAAATTGTCTGAACGTGCGTCTGTCTCCAAAGCAGTACCTGGGCCAAGGGCCCCGGAAGACAGCAGTGAATATCTGGATACGAGCGATGTAGGCCAGCTGAGGGAAGATGCACATCAGCTGAAAACACAGACCTGCTCTGGCCGTCAGACCGAAGATATCGTTGGACGCTATGTTGTCCAGCAGATTCTGAAACATACCAACACACCAACATTGCTGTCACAGGAGAACGTACAGTCATTCCCATGGCAGTCTTACAATATCATGGTTCACCCTTTGGCTCCTGCACCCTGTTCACCAGCATCCTGCAATGTCAATCATGCTAGAAAAGCAAAACTGAACCTTTTGATTCCCTCATCCGATACACCAGATTCCTGCGAGAAGCTGGTGGATAGGGTGAGGGAGTCAAAGTGTTTTTTTTCGGTTGGTGGATAAGAGTCCGGGAGTCAAAGAGTTAAAGCACCTGCCTAGGATACGAGAACCATGGATGGGACATGGATTTTTTTCTCCCCTCGCCATCTTCAGTGGTGATCTAGCTGCGTGTTCGCTGTCGGATGGGGACGATAAGTTGAGATTATGCGTGCAGCCCGCACTCAGCACACGTTACAGATCCCATGGCAACAAGTAAGTTGTCCCTGGAAAGTTTCTGTGGAATAATCCACTTTCATATGGGGTATTCACGAAAAGCCAAAAACAAACAAACAAACAAAAAAAACCCCACCCACCCACCCACCCAATCAACCAACCAACAAAGCAAACAAGCAAACAAACAACCAGCCAACCAATAACCAAGCAAGCAAACAAGCAAATAAACAAACAAGCAAGCAAGCAAGCAAGCAAGCAAGCAACAAGCAACCAACCAACACCAACCGACCAACCAACCAACCAACCAACCAACCAAGCAACCAAGCAACCAAGCAACCAACCAACCAACCAACCAACCAAAAGAACTGAAAGGGTGTTGCTGCACTGCAGCGATG
>CM060313.1:4816955-4824455 GCA_030674185.1 Monoplex corrugatus | reverse complement strand
GCCAAGAACAATGATGATGGCGTTTGTCAAGGACATGAACCTCATTATAGCCAAGAACAATGATGATGGCGTTTGTCAAGGACATGAACCTCATTATAGCCAAGAACAATGAGGATGGCGTTGTCAAGGACATGAACCTCATTATAAGAAAGAACAATGATGATGGCGTTTGTCAAGGACATGAACCTCATTATAAGAAAGAACAATGATGATGGCGTTTGTCAAGGACATGAACCTCATTATAAGAAAGAACAATGAGGATGGCGTTGTCAAGGACATGAACCTCATTATAAGAAAGAACAATGAGGATGGCGTTTGTCAAGGACATGAACCTCATTATAAGAAAGAACAATGATGATGGCGTTGTCAAGGACATGAACCTCATTATAAGAAAGAACAATGATGATGGCGTTGTCAAGGACATGAACCTCATTATAAGAAAGAACAATGAGGATGGCGTTTGTCAAGGACATGAACCTCATTATAAGAAAGAACAATGAGGATGGCGTTTGTCAAGGACATGAACCTCATTATAAGAAAGAACAATGAGGATGGCGTTTGTCAAGGACATGAACCTCATTATAAGAAAGAACAATGATGATGGCGTTTGTCAAGGACATGAACCTCATTATAGCCAAGAACAATGATGATGGCGTTTGTCAAGGACATGAACCTCATTATAAGAAAGAACAATGATGATGGCGTTGTCAAGGACATGAACCTCATTATAGCCAAGAACAATGAGATGGCGTTGTCAACTACACTTAACTTTTCGTAACATAAAGCAATGATATATATATATATAAATATATATATATGTATCTAAACAGCCTAAATTACCTAAAATTGCTTCCTTGACCAAAAGTGCACTTAATACATTACCCAATTATCAATCCTAAAAGAAAGTACGTAAGAATCTATCGAACACATACAGGTGAATGGACCAGCAAGGCAGAAAATGATAGAAAAAAATGACAAAAAGCAAAGGAACAAGGCAGAAACAAAGAGAGCGAAAGAAAAAAAGGAACTTTCTTGCACAAAATTTCCAGGAGGTGGGGATACCATTTATGTGAAAGAGTCTCTGGCATCCGCACGGGGGAAGATAGATAGATAGAGAGATAGATAAATAGATAGATAGATAGATAGATAGATAGATAGATAGACAGATAGATAGAAAGGCAGACAGATAGATAGATAGAAAGCCAGCCAGATAGATAGAAAGATAGCTAAATAGATAGATAGATAAATAGATAGATAGATAGACAGATAGATAGATACAGACAGACAGATAGATAGATTGATAGAAAGGCAGACAAATAAATAGAAAGACAGACAGACAGAATATATAGATAGATAAATACATAGATAGATATACAGATAGACTAACAGACAGACAGATAGACAGATAGACAGATAGACAGATAGATAGATAGACAGACAGACACACAGATAGATAGATAGACAGACAGATAGACAGAGACAGACAGATAGACAGATAGACAGATAGAAAGATAGACACATAGATAGATAGATAGATAGACAGACAGATCAGACGGACACATAGATAAGACAGACAGACAGACAGACAGATAGATAGATAGATGTGTATGTACAGTTTTTTTTACTTACCATAATCATAACCATACGGTTCAAAGGAACCAGTGAACACACCATCATTTGTTTCATGGATTTTGTCTGAAACAGAAACAGAGTTGATGCCATCAACATCGTTGATGAGAAAGCTGGTGGTGGGGAGATGATAAAACATTCTATGGCTGTGATATATCGAGTTCAGGACCAGCACCCTAATGTGGGAGTGGGGAGACCATCCCCAACCAAACGGGTCGCATGGTGGATGGCCTTTAGATATGGAGGTTAGCTGTGAAATGAAGCAGGCTTGCTCGGATTGATTGGCCATCGTTTCTATCCGGTCAGTGCCACTATGATGGTAATGTCTCACCAAGAACATATATGTCCTATGATGGCAATGTCACACCTAGAGCATATTCTATATGTCCTATGTTGGTAATGTCACACCTAGAACATGTATGTCCTATGATGGCAATGTCACACCTAGAGCATATTCTATATGTCCTATGTTGGTAATGTCACACCTAGAACATGTATGTCCTATGATGGCAACGTCACACCTAGAACATATCCTATATGTCCTATGATAGCAATGTCACACCTAGAACATATCCTATGTCCTATGATAGCAAGTCATACCTAGAACATATCCTAAATGTCCTATGTTGGTATTGCCACACCTAGAACATACCATATATGTCCTGTGATGGTAATGTCACACCTAGAACATATCCTGTATGTCCTATGACAGCAATATCACACCTAGAACATATCCTGTATGTCCTATGTTGGTATTGTCACATCTAGAACATATCCTGTATGTCCTGTGTTGGTAATATACCTAGATCATATCCTGTATGTCCTATGTTGGTATTGTCACATCTAGAACATATCCTATATGTCCTATGACAGCAATATCACACCTAGAACATATCCTGTATGTCCTATGTTGGTATTGTCACATCTAGAACATATCCTGTATGTCCTGTGTTGGTATATATACGTCTAGATCATATCCTGTATGTCCTATGTTGGTATATGTCACACTAGAACATATCCTATATGTCCTATGACAGCAATATCACACCTAGAACATATCCTGTATGTCCTATGTTGGTATTGTCACATCTAGAACATATCCTGTATGTCCTATGACAGCAATATCACATCTAGAACATATCCTATATGTCCTATGTTGGTATTGTCACATCTAGAACATATCCTGTATGTCCTATGTTGGTATTGTCACATCTAGAACATATCCTGTATGTCCTGTGTTGGTATTGTCACATCTAGAACATATCCTGTATGTCCTATGTTGGTATTGTCACTCTAGAACATATCCTGTATGTCCTGTGTTGGTATTGTCACATCTAGAACATATCCTATATGTCCTGTGATGGTAATGTCACACCTAGAACATACCTATATGTCCTGTGTTGGTATTGTCACATCTAGATCATATCCTATATGTCCTGTGTTGGTATTGTCACATCTAGAATCATATCCTATATGTCCTGTGTTGGTATTGTCACATCTAGATCATATCCTGTATGTCCTATGTTGGTATTGTCACATCTAGATCATATCCTATATTCCTGTGTTGGTATTGTCACATCTAGATCATATCCTGTATGTCCTATGTTGGTATTGTCACATCTAGAACATATCCTATATGTCCTGTGTTGGTATTGTCACATCTAGATCATATCCTGTATGTCCTGTGTTGGTATTGTCACGTCTAGATCATATCCTATATGTCCTATGTTGGTATTGTCACATCCTAGATCATATCCTATATGTCCTATGTTGGTATTGTCATGTCTAGATCATATCCTGTATGTCCTGTGTTGGTATTGTCACATCTAGATCATATCCTGTATGTCCTATGACAGCAATATCACACTAGAACATATCCTGTATGTCCTATGTTGGTATTGTCACATCTAGAACATATCATATGTCCTATGTTGGTATTGTCACACTAGAACATACCCTATATGTCCTATGTTGGTATTGTCACGTCTAGAACATATCCTGTATGTCCTATGTTGGTATTGTCACGTCTAGAACATATCCTATATGTCCTGTGATGGTAATGTCACACCTAGAACATACCCTATATGTCCTATGTTGGTATTGTCACACCTAGAATATATCCTGTATGTCCTATGTTGGTATTGTCACACCTAGAACATATTATCCTATATGTCCTGTGATGGTAATGTCACACCTAGAACATATCCTGTATGTCCTATGTTGGTATTGTCACGTCTAGAACATATCCTTATGTCCTGTGATGGTAATGTCACACCTAGAACATATCCTGTATGTCCTATGTTGGTATTGTCACGTCTAGAACATATCCTATATGTCCCATAATGGCAATGTTCACACACAACACACACACACCACACACCACACACACACACACACACACACACACACACACACACACACACACACACACACATACACACACACACACCACACACACACACACACCACACACACACACACACACACACACACACACACACACGCATTGTTACTTACCGTGAACAAAGAGACCGATATGATACAGAAAGTTGGCGATCAGTATCCAGTAGATGATCATGCCTCCTATGAGACTGACCAGAGAACATGTCATGGCCAGCACTTTGAAAGGTCGGCCCAGGTAACGGCCACACATGTCTTGAAACTCCAGCATCTGACCATCTGAAAACAGCATGGCAATCATGGTTTACTCCAACATCTGACCATCTGAAAACAGGATGACAATCATGGTTTACTCCAACATCTGACCATCAGAAAACAGGATGGCAATCATGGTTTACTCCAACATCTGACCATCTGAAAACAGGATGGCAATCATGGTTTACTCCAACATCTGACCATCTGAAAACAGGATGGCAATCATGGTTTACTCCAACATCTGACCATCTGAAAACAGGATGGCAATCATGGTTTACTCCAACATCTGACCATCTGAAAACAGGATGACAATCATGGTTTACTCCAACATCTGACCATCTGAAAACAGCATGGCAATCATGGTTTACTCCGACATCTGACCATCTGAAAACAGCATGGCAATCATGGTTTACTCCAACATCTGACCATCTGAAAACAGGATGGCAATCATGGTTTACTCTGACATCTGACCATCTGAAAACAGGATGGCAATCATGGTTTACTCAGACATCTGACCATTTGAAAACAGGATGACAATCATGGTTTACTACGACATTTGACCATCTGAAAACAGGATGGCAATCATGGTTTACTCCAACATCTGACCATCTGAAAACAGCATGGCAATCATGGTTTACTCCGACATCTGACCATTTGAAAACAGGATGACAATCATGGTTTACTAACATTGACCATCTGAAAAAGGATGGCAATCATGTTTACTCCAACATCTGACCATCTGAAAACAGATGGCAATCATGGTTTACTCCAACATCTGACCATCTGAAAACAGCATGGCAATCATGGTTTACTCCAACATCTGACCATCTGAAAACAGCATGGCAATCATGGTTTACTCCAACATCTGACCATCTGAAAACAGCATGGCAATCATGGTTTACTCCAACATCTGACCATTGAAAACAGCATGACAATCATGGTTTACTCACACATTGACCATCTGAAAACAGGATGACAATCATGGTTTACTCCGACATCTGACCATCTGAAAACAGGATGGCAATCATGGTTTACTCCGACATCTGACCATTGAAAACAGGAGACAATCATGGTTTACTCGACATTGACCATCTGAAAACAGGATGGCAATCATGGTTTACTCGACATCTGACCATCTGAAAACAGCATGGCAATCATGGTTTACTCCAACATCTGACCATCTGAAAACAGCATGGCAATCATGGTTTACTCCAGCATCTGACCATTTGAAAACAGCATGGCAATCATGGTTTACTCCAACATCTGACCATCTGAAAACAGCATGGCAATCATGGTTTACTCCAACATCTGACCATCTGAAAACAGGATGGCAATCATGGTTTACTCCAACATCTGACCATCTGAAAACAGCATGGCAATCATGGTTTACTCCAGCATCTGACCATCTGAAAACAGCATGGCAATCATGGTTTACTCCAACATCTGACCATCTGAAAACAGGATGGCAATCATGGTTTTACTCCAACATCTGACCATCTGAAAACAGGATGGCAATCATGGTTTACTCCGACATCTGACCATTTGAAAACAGCATGGCAATCATGGTTTACTCCGACATCTGACCATTTGAAAACAGGATGGCAATCATGGTTTACTCCGACATCTGACCATTTGAAAAAAGGATGGCAATCATAGTTTACTCCGACATCTGACCATTTGAAAACAGCATGGCAATCATGGTTTACTCCGACATCTGACCATTTGAAAAAAGGATGGCAATCATAGTTTACTCCGACATCTGACCATTTGAAAACAGCATGGCAATCATGGTTTACTCCGACATCTGACCATTTGAAAACAGGATGGCAATCATAGTTTACTCCGACATATGACCATTTGAAAACAGCATGGCAATCATGGTTTACTCCGACATCTGACCATATGAAAAAAAGGATGGCAATCATAGTTTACACCTACATCAGAAAACAGGATGGCAATCATGGTTTACTCCAGCAGCAGAAAACCTGATGGCAATCATAGTTTACACCAACATCAGAAAACAGGATGGCAATCATGGTTTACTCCAGCAGCAGAAAACCGGATGGCAATCATAGTTTACACCAACATCTGAAAACAGGATGGCAATCATGGTTTACTCCAGCAGCAGAAAACCGGATGGCAATCATAGTTTACACAAACATCTGAAAAACAGGATGTCAATCATGGTTTACTCCAACAGCAGAAAACAGGATGTCAATCATGGTTTACTCCAGTATCAGAAAACAGGATGGCAATCATGGTCTACTTCAACATCCGATCATCTGAAAAAAGGAGTGTAATTATGGTTTACTCCAACATCAGAAAACAGGATGGCAATCATGGTTTACTTCAGCATCAGAAAACAGGATGGCAATCATGGTTTACTTCAGCATCAGAAAACAGGATGGCAATCATGGTTTACTTCAGCATCAGAAAACAGGATGGCAATCATGGTTTACTTCAGCATCAGAAAACAGGATGGCAATCATGGTTTACTTCAGCATCAGAAAACAGGATGGCAATCATGGTTTACTTCAGCATCAGAAAACAGGATGGCAATCATGGTTTACTTCAGCATCAGAAAACAGGATGGCAATCATGGTTTACTTCAGCATCAGAAAACAGGATGGCAATCATGGTTTACTTCAGCATCAGAAAACAGGATGGCAATCATGGTTTACTTCAGCATCAGAAAACAGGATGGCAATCATGGTTTACTTCAACATCCGATTATCTGAAAAAAGGAGTGTAATTATAGTTTACTCCAACATCTGAAAACAGCATGGCAATCATGGTTTTCTCCAACATATGAAAACAGAACGCAAGCATGGTTAACTCTGACATCTAAAACAGGATGGCAATCATGGTTTACTCCAACATCTGACCATCTGAAAACAGGATGGCAATCATGGTTTACTCAGACATCTGACCATCTGAAAACAGGATGGCAATCATGGTTTACTCCAACATTTGACCATCTGAAAACAGGATGGCAATCATAGTTTACTCCAACATCTGACCATCTGAAAACAGCATGGCAATCATGGTTTACTCCAACATCTGACCATCTGAAAACAGCATGGCAATCATGGTTTACTCCAACATCTGACCATCTGAAAACAGCATGGCAATCATGGTTTACTCCAACATCTGACCATCTGAAAACAGCATGGCAATCATGGTTTACTCCAACATCTGACCATCTGAAAACAGCAT
>CM060313.1:4796955-4801955 GCA_030674185.1 Monoplex corrugatus | reverse complement strand
CACATAAACCCATGAGCTGGCCAAGTCCTGAGGCCCAACCTAGGCTGTTTTACCTAAACCATATTTTATACTGGTATTTCATCAGCCTACCACTGGAATAAAGTTGTTATTGCATCTGCAAAAACAAGCTATTTCCAAACCAAAATCCTGAATGCCTCTTCTTCAAAAGAACTCTTTACAACCATGAATCATCTCCTTGGCACACGAAAAGATTTACCTCTCCCAACAAAACACACAAATGAAGAACTCCCATCTGTATTCTCCAAGTATTTCACCACCAAAATACAAACTCTTCGTGACAGGCTTGACAGGACACCCTGTCAACCATGCCCACCTGACCCTTCCTTCTCTGGCACACCTCTTACTACTTTTACCCCAGTCTCACAAGAAGAAATTCTCAACACAATCAGATCCATGTCGTTCAAAAAATGCGAACTGGATCCTCTTCCAGGTTCTCTCTACTCCGACTGTCTCCCTACTCTCCTCCCATTCATCACTGACATCACCAACACTTCTCTTCAAACTGGAACTGTCCCAGATTCTTTCAAGTCTGCTATTGTTCACCCTCTCCTCAAGAAATACAATTTAGACCCAAATGAACTGAAAAATTACCGGCCTATCTCTAATCTCTCTTTCTTGTCAAAACTGCTTGAAAAAGTTGTCCTCAACCAGCTGAACTCTCACCTATCTGCCAACAATCTCCTCAATCCTTTCCAGTCAGCCTACCGCCAGTGCCATAGCACTGAAACTGCCCTACTACACATTCTCAACAATCTCCTCCTCGCAACTGATACTGGCAAAGTCTCTCTCCTCACACTCCTTGCTGTCTGCAGCCTTTGATACCATTGATCATGGTATTCTCCTTTCTAGACTCCATCATACGTTTGGCATCTCTGACATTGCTCTCTCCTGGTTCACTTCATATCTATCAAACAGAAAACAAACTGTTCTCATCAATGACACTTACTCTCAACCTGCATACCTGACCTGTGGTGTTCCACAAGGATCTGTCCTTGGCCCTGTTCTTTTCACTCTTTACACCTCCCCCCTGTCCACCATCATCAACTCCTACTCTATAAAACACCACTTCTATGCTGATGACACCCAACTTCAAGACAGTGACTCACCTGACAATATACAGCGCCTCTTGACTCGCACCACTGAGTGTTACTCGTACATTAAGAACTACTGGATGACATACAATAAACTTCAGCTTAACGACGACAAGACAGAAGCTATCCTCATTGGCACCCGTCAGAAACTTTCTCAGCTGCCTCTTCTTTCTCTCCCATTATGTAACACACATCAGTCCCAATTTCTGATTCAGCTAAAAACCTTGGTGTCTGCCTTGACTCTACCCTCTCCATGAACAACTTTGTTTCTCAAACTGCCAGATCTTGCTACTATCACCTCTATCGTATAAGCTTGATCAGGAAATATCTCTCTGTGGAAACAACTGCAAAACGCGTTCTCTCCTTCATAATGTCTCGCATTGACTATTGCAATTCACTTCACTCCTGTCTGGTCTTCCTGCCTCCACCATTCACATTTACAGCGTATTCTAAACAATGCTGCACGCCTTGTACTCAAAAAGAAAAAAGCTGACCACATATCTCCTCTCCTGGCACAACTTCACTGGCTCCCTGTATCAAAGCGCATACAGTACAAACTAGACACCATGTGCTACAAAAGCCTCAATAACGCAGCCCCCGATTACCTGTCAAGCCTACTTGAGATCTATCTTCCCTCACGTACCCTCCGCTCTGCCTCCGATCCTCTGACTTTTCGCTTTCCACGCACTAAGCTCAATACCTATGGTCCACGAGCCTTCTCTATTTCTGGTCCACTCTCCTGGAACAAACTTCCTCTCTCAGTCCGTCAGCAACTTACTTTTGTCTCCTTCAAGTCCGCTCTCAAAACTCACCTTTTCTCCACTGCATAAAATCCTGACCTCACTCAACCCCCTCTGCAGCCTGTCTCCACTCGGAGGGGAATCACATTGTAATATATAATTGTATATAATATGCTCTCTATAATTTTCCATTGCTTTTATTCTTTCTCCCCATTTATAGCCATGTGTGTGTGTGTGTGTGTGTGTGTGTGTGTGTGTGTGTGTGTGTGTGTGTGTGTGAGTGTGTTGTGTGTGTGGATGTGTGTGCGTGCGTATGTGTGTGCATGCGTGCGTGTGTGTCTGTTTCAGCGCTTAGATTTGATTTTATCAAGATTTTGCGCTATATAAATATTGTAATTATTATTATTATAATTAATTATTATTATTATAAAAGCACCTGGTGTCACCCATCCAAGTCCTGACCAGGCCCGACGTTGCTTAATCTTTTGACTCTCGCACCCTATCCACCATTTGACTTCCTCATTCTATCCACTAGCTTCCTGCAGGAAGCTGGTGGATAGGGTGCTGGAGTCAAAGAGTTAAGTTTTTGCTTTGTTAGTATGGTTGACAATACAGGATGCTGGTGGATAGGGTCATCATTATCATCATCATCATCATCATTATCATCATCATCATCATCATCATCATCATCATCATCATCATCATCATCATCATCATCATCATTATCATCATCATTATTATCATCATCATTATCATCATCATCATCATTATCATCATCATCATCATCATCATCATCATCATCATCATTATTATCATCATCATTATCATCATCATCATCATCATCATCATCATCATCATTATCATCATCATTATTATCATCATCATTATCATCATCATCATTATCATCATCATCATCATCATCATCATTATCATCATCATCATCATTATCATCATCATCATTATCATCATCATCATCATCATTATCATCATCATCATCATCATCATCATCATCATCATCATCATCATCAGGTGCCTTGCCACATGGCGTTGGCGATCATAGCCTTCCATCTGTTTCTATCTCTTGTTGCCTCAAACACCTCTTCCACCCTCTTTGTCTTCAGCCACTCTGCAAGTCCGTCTAATATCTTCTCCCTGGGTCTACCTGGTGCTCTCTTTACCTCCAGCTTTCCCGTTGTGACCAGGTGCTCCAATTCCCCTTTCCTCATAAAATGGCCTATAAACGTGGTCTGTCTTTTGCTAATCTTCCTTATGATGACAGGAAGTGTCCTCCCCCATCCCTGGCGTGACAATACAAGACAGACGGACGGATGGGATCTCTAATCATCATCATCATCATCATCATCATCATCATCATCATCATCATCATCATCATCATGTGCCTTGCCACATGCGTTGGTGATCATGGCCCTCCATATGCATCTGTCCCTTGTTTGACGCAAGCACATCTTCCACCCTCTCTGTCCTCAGCCATTCTGCAAGTCCGTCCAATATTTTTTTCCCTGAGTCCACCTGGTGTTCTCTTTCCCTCCAGCTTTCCTGTTGTGACCAGGTGCCCCAATTCCCCTTTCCTCATAAAATGGCCTACAAATGTTGCCTGTCTTTTCTTAAACTTCCTTATCAATGATACTCTTGTGTCTGCCTCCATCAAGACTGTCTCGTTTGTTTTCTTTGCTGTCCATGGAACTCTTGACATTCTTCTTAGAAACCACATATCGGCTGCCTCAATCTTGTTCTTGCTTTGCTAGTTGACTGTCCACGCCTCACAAGCATATAACATTATCGGTTCTATGTAACATTCAAGAACTCTCTTCCTGATGTTAATTGATAGGCATTTGTTGGCAAGAATGCTTTTCATCTTTTTGAATGCTGTTTTGGCTTGGCTGATTCTGCTGGCTATTTCTGATGTGCATCTCTAGTAGCTAGAGCACCTGGTCACAACAAGAAAGCTGGAGGGAAAGAGAGCACCAGGTAGGCCCAGGGAGAAAATATTGGACGGACTTAGCAGAGTGGCTGAGGACAGAGAGGGTGAAAGATATGCTTGCGGCAACAAGAGATAGATACATATGGAGGGCTATGATTGCCAACGCCATGCGACAGGGCACTTGATGATGCTGATGTAACATATCTTGGAGCATCAGAGCATTCAGGTTAGAATGCATGGTCACGGTCGCTGGCTAGCCAAAACATAAACATAAACATAACTTAAAGCAGCGTTTTTTTTGGGAATATTTGAATGGTTGTACTAATGGGCATGGTATTTGATTTGATGAGAAGCACGTAAGGAAGATAACTGCAATCTCAAGATGCCTCTGTACAGAAAGTTGAAGCAAGACCACAGCGAGCAGAGAAGAATACTAAAGCGACGAACAGATATTCTGAAAACCAACCTCCTCGGCCGTGGCATCAACACCACGAACTGGGAAGCTATTACCGGCAGCAAATGATGCTGGCGACATGATATATATATATATATATACCTATGTATATCTATGGGTGTTTCATCTTTGCTATTGTTGTTGGTGTGTATGTCTGTGTGTGGGCATGTGGGTATATGTATGTACGAGTACGTACTGTTATTTTTTATTTTCACCTCTTACCAGTATGTTTATCTATACTCCTTTATCTTATATTTATTTGTTCACCTACTTACTACTTACTAACTTCTTATTCACTTACTTACTTGCATACTTACTTACTTACGTACTTGCTCACTTACTTACATAGCTATGTATGATTAAGAAAATATTGTCTTCACCTAGTTGATAGACAGCTGAGCATTTGTGCAGTAACTGGGGGGGGGGGGGGGAGGGTTCTGTCATATGAGACGAGTTTTATACAGAATAGTTAGTTGTGATTCAGACCTTTAATTGTTTATTTATTTACTTTATATACATGTTCCTTTTCCGAAGATAAGATATACAGATACACATCATTTACATGTAACCAAGATTATCCCAGTGATAGGCTGATACAGTACCAGTACAAAATATAGACTAGGTAAAACATAGTCTAGGTAGGGCCTCACGACCTGGCCAGTTCATGGGTTTATGTGCAGGCTTAAGGCTTGTTCCATGATCACCATACATATGGCATCTGTGACGTTACTGCGGATGGAATTCTGAAACTG
>CM060313.1:4789455-4791955 GCA_030674185.1 Monoplex corrugatus | reverse complement strand
GAAAGTTTCTGAGGGTGCCAATGAGGATAGCTTCTGTCTTGTCGTCATTAAGCTGAAGTTTATTGAATGTCATCCAGTTCTTAATGTCCGAGTAACACTCAGTGGTGCGAGTCAAGAGGCGCTGTATATTGTCTGGTGTGTCACTGTCTAGAAGTTGGGTGTCATCAGCATAGAAGTGGTGTTTTATAGAGTGGGAGTTGATGATGGTGGACAGGGGGGAGGTGTAAAGAGTGAAAAGAACAGGGCCAAGGACAGATCCTTGTGGAACACCACAGGTCAGGTATGCAGGTTGAGAGTAAGTGCCATTAATGAGAACAGTTTGTTTTCTGTTTGATAGATATGAAGTGAAAAAGGAGAGAGCAATGTCAGAGATGCCAAAAGTATGATGAAGTCTAGAAAGGAGAATACCATGATCAATGGTATCAAAGGCTGCAGACAGATCAAGGAGTGTGAGGAGAGAGACTTTGCCAGTATCAGTTGCAAGGAGGAGATTGTTGAGAATGTGTAGCAGGGCAGTTTCAGTGCTATGGCACTGGCGGTAGGCTGACTGGAAAGGATTGAGAAGATTGTTGGCAGACAGGTGAGAGTTCAGCTGGTTGAGGACAACTTTTTCAAGCAGTTTTGACAAGAAAGAGAGATTAGAGATAGGCCGGTAATTTTTCAGTTCATTTGGGTCTAAATTGTATTTCTTGAGGAGAGGGTGAACAATAGCAGACTTGAAAGAATCTGGGACAGTTCCAGTTTGAAGAGAAGTGTTGATGATGTCAGTGATGAATGGGAGGAGAGTAGGGAGACAGTCAGAGTAGAGAGAACCTGGAAGAGGATCCAGTTCGCAGGTTTTAAACGACATGGATCTGATTGTGTTGAGAATTTCTTCTTGTGAGACTGGGGTAAAAGTAGTAAGAGGTGTGCCAGAGAAGGAAGGGTCAGGTGGGCATGGTTGACAGGGTGTCCTGTCAAGCCTGTCACGAAGAGTTTGTATTTTGGTGGCGAAATACTTGGAGAATACAGATGGGAGTTCTTCATTTGTGTGTTTTGTTGGGAGAGGTAAATCTTTTCGTGTGCCAAGGAGATGATTCATGGTTGTAAAGAGTTCTCTTGAAGAAGAGGCATTCAGGATTTTGGTTTGGAAATAGTTTGTTTTTGCAGATGCAATGAGGGTGGATACTTTTGTTTTAGAGGCTTGGAAAAGTTGCCTATGTACAGTGAGTTTGGATTTGCGCCAGCGGCGCTCTGATCTGAGGCGGGCACGTTTTGCACAGGCAATCTCATGAGTGAGCCAGGGGGTAGGGGGGCGGTCAGGTAAAAGACGAGTTGTGGCTGGAGCATGAGTGTCCAGAAGATGGTGGAGAGTAGTATAGAATTCATCGGCAAGGTTGTGTGACTTTTCAGAAAGGAGGCGGGAGGCATCAGATGAAAATGTGGAGAGGTCAATAGATTTGAGATTGCGTCGAGTCACTGTGCGCGTGGTACGGGAAGGAGGAGAAATGTCAAGAGAACAGAGAATTGCAGAGTGGTCAGATGGAAGGGCTGAAGTTAGACGGGTAGAAAGAACTAGGCAGTTGTCAGTAGCTGAATTGTGGTGATCACGAGAAATGATCCAGTCAAGAATGTGACCTTTTTTATGGGTGTACATTCAGTTATGATTGGTCCGGCTTGGAGCAACTTGCGTTGGTAAGAGTGCTGACATACCTGAAGTGGCAGGAAGTCAAGTGTTAAATTAAGGACATATGTACCCTCTGTACAGGTAGATTTTGTTCTCCCTCTGGTCGGATTCTAGTTCACCTGTTTACCGTGTTACCCTTTCCATCTCTATGCAAGAGCTCATAATTATAAATAACTTATCACCCATTTATGATTGTGGTAATGAGAAAGCTCTTCAACTCTCTCTCTTTCTTTCTCTCTTTCTTCTCTGTGTGTCTGTCTCTTTTTCTCTGTCTGTCTGTCTTTCTCCGTCTCTCTCTCTCTCTCTCTTTGTGTGTGTGTGTGTGTCTCTCTCTCTCATGTATGCACACACTCACACCCCCCTCCCACACACACATACACGCATACACACATACGCGCACGTGCACACAAGAACACACAACAAACACACATATGGACATACATACTCACACGCACACACACATACACGCACTCACACATAACACACACATACACACACACACACACACACACACACACACACACACACACACACACACACGCACATTAGTTGCAATGATTTTCTTGTCACACCGTACAGCGAATACTGTCACATCTTTGATATTATTATGTATTATGTCTTATATTATCGATTTCTTGGTGTTCTTCTTTCTTATCTTTAGTTCTAAGCAGATACGTAGAGCAGGGTGGCTGAGGACAGAGACGGTGGGAGATGTACTTGCAGCGACAGGAGATAGATTCGTATGGAGGGCCATGATCGCCAACACCATGCAGCATGGTACAATGATGATAATGAGGATGATGATGTAGAGCAGTCGCCGTGGTGTAGTGGTTA
>CM060313.1:4776955-4781955 GCA_030674185.1 Monoplex corrugatus | reverse complement strand
AATTTGCGCCTGTCTTGTCTGGTTGTATTGAATACGCGTTCTGATTCTATTTTCGTCTTTTTCTAGTTCCTGTTTGCTTGAACGCGAGTGGTCGCACTTGTTTTGTATTAAAGAAAGATAACTGAGATCGGATCCTGTCTTGTTTTGTCCCTTGATTATTTTTTTTTTTTATTCTCTATCCATTGCTTCTGGGTTTGAGATCGGATTTGATTTTCAGGAGTACTCTTAGAAGATCCTACGTCTGGCTTGACCATTTTAGAGCCTAGTTTGTTTACGAAGGATTCATCCCACTCGGACAATTTCATATGCGCTCCACCCAAATCTGCCTGTGGTGATGTAGCAGACTCCTTAAGCCCGCCAAAAGCCTGAAGCCAGAAAAGGTCTTGAAACGGGGAGGAAAGTGAGTAAGGCAGGCCCTATGAAAACAGTGACCCCATTAGAATGACAAGAGGACAGTTAGGCAGGGAACTGGCCAGTTTTTAAGTTGTGGCTAGGATTGAACTCGGACCTCGGATATGGAAGCCACGGCTCTATCAAATTAGCTGGACAGTCTGCTAAAATTGTGTCTAAACACACAATCCTTTTATTCCAGTCCTAAACTGTTAGGTCTGCATTGAAATACTAAATCTCTCTGTGTCTCTCTGGTGTTCTTTCTCTCTCTTGCTCTCTGTGTCTGGCTTTCTCCGTCTCTCTCTCTCTCTTCTCTCTCTCTCTCTGTCTTTCTTTCTCTCTCTTCGTCTGTCTCTCTCCGTCTCTCTCTCTCTCCCTTTCTCTCTCTCTTTTCGTCTGTCTCTCTCCGTCTCTCTTTCTCTCTTTCTTTTTCCCCCTACCTCTTTCTCTCCCTCTCGCACTTTCTCTGTCTCTCTCTCTTCGTCTGTCTCTCTCCATCTCTTCTTCTTTCTCTTTTATCTCTTCGTCTGTCTCTCTCCGTCTCTCTTTGTCTCTCTTTCTTTCCACCTTCTCTTTCTCCCCCTCTCTCTTTATCTGTCTCTCTCTCTATCTTCGTCTGTCTCTGTTTCTTTCTCTGTCTCTCTCTCTTTCTTCCCCCCCCCCTCTCTCTCTTTACCCAACCCACTCTCCAGTCGACCTTTAAGACCACTCGTAAAATTCAAAAGCATGTTTTCATATTTTCTTTGCTCCATGTGGACAAAGACACAAATGTCTATTTGTCTATCTGTGCATATTTTTTTTGTTAAAATTTTCATACAGGCAATCGTTCCCCTCTTTATCGTTGATTTCAAAGATCGTTTTTCTTTCTTTCATCCTTTATTTGAATGTTTTTAATGCATTTAAAAAATTTTTTGATTTTAAATATAGATTGCTTTTCTTACTGTTATCCTTCATTTGAATGTTTTTCATGCTGGTGTATATTTTTTCATTTCTTTTTTTTTTTTAAAACATACATTTCGTTTTTATGTTCGTATGGTTATATGTGCAAAAAGGCATGGACTATACTGTATGATAGATCTGCTACGAACTAATGCTACTACCCTGGAAAATAACAATGTTTTCAAGTTTTCCGAATATTTATTTCAATCCGCAATGGCGTTACACATTTTCCCAGCTAAACATACAAAGCGGCGTCTGTGTGGCTGTCAAACTGCTTTACGTATGTTGCGGCAACCTTCCGCTTTGTTCTTATCAGGACAGAGGCCTCAGATAAAGTGACCCAACATGTGGTCAGCCAATCACACTGTGTGTACCAAAAGGACAACGGTACATCCTGGTCAAAGTCCTGGTCAATCCAGAAGCAGGATGTTAGTCCCACAGACAGAACTGTGCGTGATGGGATCATTGGTGACATGAGATTCGCATCTTATCTGTGGTGACGGAAATACACAAGAAATGGATGTTTCAGTTTTGTTTAACTTGATAAGGCCTGCACAGAAAAAACAACAACATCCGGATGGATTGTTTTTCAGCTCTTTATGAACAAATTGATTAGAAAGAAGTTGCACCAAAGGCCAGACGAATCAGTAGTCTTAATCTCTAGAATCTTAAGATTTACGACGTAATATTGTAGCTTTTTTTGCAGACACTTGTTATTGTTATTGCGAGTGTTTATATAAAGTTGTTAGTTCAAAAATCCATGTGCTGGAATCTGTAAATCTAAAACAAAAGAAACTTCTTTGCAAGGACGAAAAACAAACGTGAAAAGCACGTGTGTAAATGGCCATGGTCATATGGTTGAATCTTTATGCCCTCACGCTGGAGAAAAGATCTTCTTGAGAAATTTCTTTCTGCAATTTTGTTTCTGTCTGTCTGTCTGTCTGTCTGTCTCTTCATTGTCTTCATCTCTCCCTCCCCCTTCTCTTTGTTTATGATCCTTGCTTTCCCTCTCTCCTATTATGACCACTCCAAACACAGGACATAGGTGAATCATCAGTTTTGTTACATTGTCTGAGCTTCATTGGTCCACTGTACCTGTCTGCAGACGTAAGTGTAGTGTATATCAGTTCGTGTCAGACAATCACACGCCTGACCACCATATTATTAACCGCCTTTTTCTCCCTTGTTTGTTTGATTTTTAAACCATTCTACTTTTCTTTTCTTCTTTTTCTTTGGACGTTTATACTTCTTTCTAGTTTAATTTTTATTTTCTTTCTGTTTTAATGAATGCATTTTGCTTTAATGCTTCTGTGTTTATAATATTAAAAATCATTGCATGGAACCTAAAGCTACAATACTTCTTTCTGTTATTTATTTCTTTGTTTTAATTAATGCATTTTGCTTTAATGCTTCTTTTTAATATAAACATTGCATGAACTAAGCTCAATACTTTAGTTATTTCTTCTTTCTATTTTTGATACTTGCTTTAATGCTTCTGTGTTAATATTAAATCATTGCTGACCTAAACTACATATCTTTTAGTTATTCATTATTTCTGTTTTAATTAATGCATTCGCTAAGCTGTTGTTATAAAAAAATCGTTACACGGGACCTAAAGCTACTATCTGTGAGTACACAGTTTTTGTCTGTTGTCCTCTTAGCCTCGTCACCCGGAGTCATGTGGTGTTATTCAAGGCGACACAAAGACGTAAACAGAAAAGGACAAAGTCTCGGAGTCACATTTCAGTGCACATGTGTCAGTCCATCCACTGAACACAGGGACACACTCATTTCATTTGAACGCTCTATATAGCTGTAACCATTACGCTCGTAGAGCACTCGTCATGCCAAGCTTGAAATTATGTCTAAATTCTTCCTCCGTTTATCCTCTATGTAGTCAGGTCACATCTGGAGATGAGCTTGACTTCTTTTTACAGTTCCTCCAGGTTATGGAGTCTGGTGGTCAGTGGAATTGTATTCGGCCATGCCTTCTGTCTCATGGACAGCCCCCACCCTCCCCTTTGCTTGATGAAAGACTATCGAGTGGCGTCGGGAGCTTGGGAGTTGATTGTCCGGAGAGTGGCGAGGCATTGCTGCTCCGGGTCCCATCTGCATCCTCGTGGTATTTCTTGTTAACCTCGGCTTGTGGCATGGCCACTGACTTCAGAGAATTAGGCCTGATGACTGCAGGGAAAGACCTGCTGGCTGCTCCGAAAGACGGCAAACTTGGGATCCCGTGCGGGGCTTGTCAGACCTTGCTGAACAGCAACATGGGCTGTGTCTGGAGCACCATACCTGGCCATTTTCGCGGCCCTTCAAACAACCCCTGTAGTTGTAGTAAGACAACGTTGGGAGCTTCCGACTGATAAGTGTCGAGACTATGGTAAGGGGAAAGGTGCTGACAGCTGTGCGAACTGGTGACAGGGCGGGCTGCCCGAAAGAGATGAAGACCATGTACCAGTGTGTGTGTGTGTGTGTGTGTGAGGGGGGAGGGGGGCTCATAAGCCCGTAGACTGGGCTGGACCTGGTTGGTGTGCATAATTGTGTGGCTGTGTCCCGGGGTTTGTCATCTCCCGATCTTGCCATTCGGTTTGTAAACAAAGTAACTGATGACTGGGTCCGAATGGGTCATGTAGCGTATGGACAGCCCCCGTTTGCTTGATAAAATGACTGTCGAGTGGTGTTGGGAGCTTGGGAGGTGATTGTCCAGAGAGTGGCGGCGCACTGGTGTCCGGGTCCCATCCGAACCCTCGCTGTGTTTCTTGTCAACTAGTAACTGTCACCCCACTTGATCGAGGTGAGTGTAGGCGACTGGCAGTGTCTTGCAGTTTATGTGGGTTCGTGAAGATCTAGCAGTTGGTCATTCTTATCAGAGACAGAACACACAGTCCAAGTTAAACGAAAATGATCCTTTATTTGAAGAATGTAGAAAACATAACAGGAACTGGGTAAATGCTTCACACATCTGATACACCATTCCCAGTTTGCAGAATTATTCTTCTTCAGCCCTCAAATCTACACGCAACAACTCCAGAATCTACAGCAACTTCTCTATCTCTGACAGCAGGCTTACACTTCAATTCTTTCTATCGCCTTCTCTCTCTCTCTCTCTCTCTCTCTCTCTCTCTCATTCTCGACCCACAGTCACGCTTCATCTATAACACCATGGAAAGTTCTAGAATATTCTCGGCTTTTCCCTAGATTTTCAGCCAGTCATAGCCACATTCTTGAACCTTCCCTTTCTAGAATATTCTGTAGTTCTAGCCAATCATTGTACAGATTAAATTTGTTTACGATTTCCGGAACATTCTAAAAAATTCTAAATTATTCTACGTTTTTCTTGTCACTTCTAGATTTTTCCAAAGGATCCTACATATTTCCATAGAACGAAATCGAACTTAAACATGTATTTTCAGTGTCAGCATAAACCAAAACACATATTCTTGATTCGTTATCGAGGAATCACAAACCAATCCTCAAGAACGAACAGCGGAGATTAGTTGAATGGACAGACACATTTTCATTATCGGCATTCGCACTTTCATATTGAGTTTCTTTTCTCTCTCTCTCTCTCTCTCTCTCTCTCTCTCTCTCTCTCTCTCTCTCTCTTCTTTTTTTTTTCTTTTTCTGAAATATAACAGTGAGATAGCTGCAGTATATGCCCAACTGTC
>CM060313.1:4761955-4771955 GCA_030674185.1 Monoplex corrugatus | reverse complement strand
AAATATGTCTCATCTGCAATTTTTTTACGGAAGGATCTAATCCAAAATGGATCCAAGGGCGTGCGACTTTTGTGATTCATGATCTTAATGAAAAAGAAAAACAAAGAAAGAAAGAAAGATAGAAAGAAGAAGAAGAAGTGTTTAACACAGGGCCGTTCGATTTTACTGTTGAATTGTTAGCCATCTTGATGGCTATGACTTTTGTAGTGGACATGCCTGTTTTCTCAAATAAAATCATTAACCTGTCAGGTTGGAAGTCAGCTTTAAGGGCTCTACATAGGCCAAACACGTTCAAATAAAATCATTAACCTGTCAGGTTGGAAGTCAGCTTTAAGGGCTCTACATAGGCCAAACACGTTCAAATAAAATCATTAACCTGTCAGGTTGGAAGTCAGCTTTAAGGGCTCTACATAGGCCAAACACGTTCAAATAAAATCATTAACCTGTCAGGTTGGAAGTCAGCTTTAAGGGCTCTACATAGGCCAAACACGTTCAAATAAAATCATTAACCTGTCAGGTTGGAAGTCAGCTTTAAGGGCTCTACATAGGCCAAACACGTTCAAATAAAATCATTAACCTGTCAGGTTGGAAGTCAGCTTTAAGGGCTCTACATAGGCCAAACACGTTCAAATAAAATCATTAACTGTCAGGTTGGAAGTCGCTTTAAGGGCTCTACATAGGCCAAACCGTTCAAATAAAATCATTAACCTGTCAGGTTGGAAGTCAGCTTTAAGGGCTTACAAGGCCAACACGTTCAAATAAAATCATTAACTGTCAGGTTGGAAGTCAGCTTTAGGCTCTACAGGCCAACACGTTCAATAAATATTACCTCGTTGAATCAGTTAAGGCTTAATAGGCCAACGTTCAAAAATCATATGTCAGGTGGAAGTAGCTTTAAGGGTCTAATAGCAACACGTCAAAATCATTACCTGTCAGGTGGAAGTCAGCTTTAGGGTCTACATAGCAAACACGTCAAATAAAATCATTAACTGTCAGGTGGAAGTCAGCTTTAAGGTTACATGCAACACGTTCAATAAAATCATTAACTGTAGGTGGAAGTCAGTTTAAGGTCTAATAGGCCAACAGTCAAAAAAATATTAACTGTCAGGTGAAGTCAGTTAAGGCTATAGCAAACAGTCAAATAATCATACTGTAGTTGAGTCAGCTTTAGGGCTCTACATGCCAAACGTTCAATAAAATCAAACTGTGGTTGGAAGTTTTAAGGGTAATAGCCAACAGTTCAAATAATCAAATGTAGGTTGGAAGTCACTTAGGGTCTAATAGCCAAAACTTAAATAAAATCTTAACTGAGGTTGGAATGTTTAGGCTCTACATAGCCAACACTTCAAATAATCATTACCTGTAGGTTGGAATAGCTTTAAGGTCATAGCAAACATAAATAAATATTAACTGTGTGAAGTAGTTTAGGGTTATAGGCCAACCGTTCAAAAAAATCATTAACTGTCGTTGGAATACTTTAGCTACTAGCCAAACACTTCAAATAAATATAACCTGTCGGTTGGAAGTCAGCTTTAGGCTTACATAGCAAGTTCAAAATCATTAACTTAGTTGGAAGTCAGCTTTAAGGCTCTAATAGGCCAACCGTTCAATAAAATCATTACTGTCAGGTGGAAGAGCTTTAGGGTTACATAGCAACACTTCAAATAACTTAACTGTAGGTTGAAGTCGTTTAAGGCTTACAAGGCAAAACTTCAAAAAAATCATTACTGTCAGTTGGAAGTCAGTTAAGGGCTCTAAAGCCAAACATCAATAAAATTTAATTCAGGTTGGTAGTTAAGGGCTTACAGGCCAAGTCAATAAATCATTACTTAGGTTGGAAGCTTTAAGGATTACAAGGCAACTTCAATAAATCTTAACTTAGTTGAAGTCGCTTAGGCTTACATAGCCAACACGTTCAAATAAATATAACTGTCAGTGGAATCAGCTTAAGGTCTCTAGGCCAACACGTTCAAATAAATCTTAACCTGCAGGTGAAGTCAGCTTTAAGGGCTTACATAGCAAACACGTCAAATAAATCATAACCTGTCAGTGGAGTCGCTTTAAGGGCCTATAGGCAACACGTTCAATAAAATATAACTGCAGGTTGAATCAGTTTAAGGGCTTCATAGCAAAACGTCAAATAAATCATAACTGTCAGGTTGAAGTCAGCTTTAAGGTTAATAGGCAAAACTAAAAATCATAACTGTAGGTTGGAAAGTTAAGGCTCTACATAGGCCAAACACTTCAATAAAATCATTAACCTGTCAGGTTGGAAGTCAGCTTTAAGGCTCTACATAGGCCAAACACGTTCAATAAATCATTAACTGTCAGTTGGAAGTCAGCTTTAAGGCTTACATAGGCCAAACATTCAATAAAATCATTAACTGTCAGGTTGAAGTCAGCTTAAGGGCTTACTAGCCAACACGTTCAAATAAAATCATTAACTGTCAGGTTGGAAGTCAGCTTTAAGGGCTCTACTAGGCCAACACGTTCAATAAAATCATTAACTGTAGGTTGGAAGTCAGCTTAGCCACAAGGCAAACACGTAAAAAATCATAACGCAGGTGAGCCTTAGGGTCATAGCAACTCAAAAAAATCATACTTCAGTGAAGTCATTTAGGGCTCTACATGGCAACGTAATAAATCATTACCGTCAGGTGAATCAGTTAAGCTCTACATAGGCCAAACACTTCAATAAAATAACCGTCAGTGAAGTCAGCTTAGGGCCTCAGCAACGTTCAATAATCATTACTGTCAGTTGGAGTCGTAGCTACAAGGCAAACGTCAATAATCTACCGTCAGGTTGGAATCACTAAGGCTCCTAGCCAACCGTTCAAATAATCATACCTTCGGTGGAGTCGCTTAGCTACATAGCAAACTCAAATAAATCATACCTTCAGTGAAGTCAGCTTAGCTCTACATAGCCAAACACTTCAAAAAAACATACCTTCAGTGAGTCGCTTTAAGTCCAAGCAAACTTCATAAAATCTACTGTCATGAGTCAGCTAGGCTAATAGCAACACGTCAAAAATCATTACCGTCGTTGGAGTCGTTAGGGCTCTAGCAAACACTCATAATCATACCTGTTGGAAGCCTTAAGGCTTACATGGCAACATCAAAAATCATACTGTGGTTGGATAGCTTTAAGTCACAAGGCCAAAACTTCAATAATCTTACCGCGGTGAAGTCAGCTCATTACTGTCAGTGGAAGTCACTTTAAGGCTCTACAAGGCCAACTCATAAAATCTAACTAGGTAGTTTAAGGCTCAATAGGCCAAACACGTTAATAATCATAACCGTCAGTGACGCTTTAGGTAAAGCAAGTCAAATAAACTTCAGGTGGAGTCATTAAGGGTCTACAGCCAACACGTCAATAAACATACTGTCAGTTGAGTCGTTAGGCCTACAGCAACACTTCAAAAATCTAACCTTCAGGTTGGAAGCACTTTAAGGGCTCTACATAGGCCAAACACTTCAATAAAATCATTAACCTTATTGGAATCAGCTTTAAGGCTCTCAAGGCCAACACGTTAAATAAAATCTAACCGTCAGTTGAAGTCAGCTTTAAGCCTACATAGGCCAAACACGTTCAAATAAAACATTAACCGTCAGTTGGAAGTCATTTAAGGGCTCTACAAGCCAACACTTCAAATAAAATCATTACCTGTCATTGGAGTCACTTTAGGCTTACATAGGCCAAACCGTCAAATAAAACATTAACTTCAGTGAATCAGCTTAAGGTCACATAGGCCAAACACTTCAAATAAAATCATTACCTGTCGTTGGAAGTCAGCTTTAAGGCCTACATAGCCAAACACTCAAATAAATCATTAACCTTCAGGTTGGAAGTCAGCTTTAAGGCTCTACATAGGCCAAACACTTCAAATAAAATCATTAACCATGTCAGTTGGAAGTCAGCTTTAAGGGCTCTACAAGGCCAAACACGTTCAAATAAAATCATTAACCTGTCAGGTTGGAAGTCAGCTTTAAGGGCTCTACAGGCCAAACACGTTCAAATAAAATCATTAACCTGTCAGGTTGGAAGTCAGCTTTAAGGGCTCTACATAGGCCAAACACGTTCAAATAAAATCATTAACCTGTCAGGTTGTAAGTCAGCTTTAGGGCTCTACATAGGCCAAACACGTTCAAATAAAATCATTAACCTGTCAGGTTGGAAGTCAGCTTTAAGGGCTCTACATAGGCCAAACACGTTCAAATAAAATCATTAACCTGTCAGGTTGGAAGTCAGCTTTAAGGGCTCTACATAGACCAAACACGTTCAAATAAAATCATTAACCTGTCAGGTTGGAAGTCAGCTTTAAGGGCTCTACATAGGCCAAACACGTTCAAATAAAATCATTAACCTGTCAGGTTGGAAGTCAGCTTTAAGGGCTCTACATAGGCCAAACACGTTCAAATAAAATCATTAACCTGTCAGGTTGGAAGTCAGCTTTAAGGGCTCTACATAGGCCAAACACGTTCAAATAAAATCATTAACCTGTCAGGTTGGAAGTCAGCTTTAAGGGCTCTACATAGGCCAAACACGTTCAAATAAAATCATTAACCTGTCAGGTTGGAAGTCAGCTTTAAGGGCTCTACATAGACCAAACACGTTCAAATAAAATCATTAACCTGTCAGGTTGGAAGTCAGTTTTAAGGGCTCTACATAGGCCAAACACGTTCAAATAAAATCATTAACCTGTCAGGTTGGAAGTCAGCTTTAAGGGCTCTACATAGGCCAAACACATTCAAATAAAATCATTAACCTGTCAGGTTGGAAGTCAGCTTTAAGGGCTCTACATAGGCCAAACACGTTCAAATAAAATCATTAACCTGTCAGGTTGGAAGTCAGCTTTAAGGACTCTACATAGGCCAAACACATTCAAATAAAATCATTAACCTGTCAGGTTGGAAGTCAGCTTTAAGGGCTCTACATAGGCCAAACACGTTCAAATAAAATCATTAACCTGTCAGGTTGGAAGTCAGCTTTAAGGGACTCTACATAGGCCAAACACATTCAAATAAAATCATTAACCTGTCAGGTTGGAAGTCAGCTTTAAGGGCTCTACATAGGCCAAACACGTTCAAATAAAATCATTAACCTGTCAGGTTGGAAGTCAGCTTTAAGGGCTCTACATAGGCCAAACACGTTCAAATAAAATCATTAACCTGTCAGGTTGGAAGTCAGCTTTAAGGGCTCTACATAGGCCAAACACGTTCAAATAAAATCATTAACCTGTCAGGTTGGAAGTCAGCTTTAAGGGCTCTACATAGGCCAAACACGTTCAAATAAAATCATTAACCTGTCAGGTTGGAAGTCAGCTTTAAGGGCTCTACACAGGCCAAACACGTTCAAATAAAATCATTAACCTGTCAGGTTGGAAGTCAGCTTTAAGGGCTCTACACAGGCCAAACACGTTCAAATGAATCATTAACCTGTCAGGTTGGAAGTCAGCTTTAAGGACTCTACATAGGCCAAACACGTTCAAATAAAATCATTAACCTGTCAGGTTGGAAGTCAGCTTTAAGGGCTCTACATAGGCCAAACACGTTCAAATAAAATCATTAACCTGTCAGGTTGGAAGTCAGCTTTAAGGGCTCTACATAGGCCAAACACGTTCAAATAAAATCATTAACCTGTCAGGCTGGAAGTCAGCTTTAAGGGCTCTACATAGGCCAAACACGTTCAAATAAAATCATTAACCTGTCAGGCTGGAAGTCAGCTTTAAGGGCTCTACATAGGCCAAACACGTTCAAATAAAATCATTAACCTGTCAGGTTGGAAGTCAGTTTAAGGGCTCTACATAGGCAAACACGTTCAAATAAAATCATTAACCTGTCAGGTTGGAAGTCAGCTTTAAGGGCTCTACATAGGCCAAACACGTTCAAATAAAATCATTAACCTGTCAGGTTGGAAGTCAGCTTTAAGGCTCTACATAGGCCAAACACGTTCAAATAAAATCATTAACCTGTCAGGTTGGAAGTCAGCTTTAAGGGCTCTACATAGGTCAAACATTCAAATAAAATCATTAACCTGTCAGGTTGGAAGTCAGCTTTAAGGGCTCTACATAGGCCAAACACGTTCAAATAAAATCATTAACCTGTCAGGTTGGAAGTCAGCTTTAAGGGCTCTACACAGGCCAAACACGTTCAAATGAAATCATTAACCTGTCAGGTTGGAAGTCAGCTTTAAGGGGACTCTACATAGGCCAAACACGTTCAAATAAAATCATTAACCTGTCAGGTTGGAAGTCAGCTTTAAGGGCTCTACATAGGCCAAACACGTTCAAATAAAATCATTAACCTGTCAGGTTGGAAGTCAGCTTTAAGGGCTCTACATAGGCCAAACACTTCAAATAAAATCATTAACCTGTCAGGTTGGAAGTCAGCTTTAAGGGCTTACATAGGCCAAACACGTTCAAATAAAATCATTAACCTGTCAGGTTGGAAGTCAGCTACATAGGCCAAACACGTTCAAATAAAATCATTAACCTGTCAGGTTGGAAGTCAGCTTTAAGGGCTCTACATAGGCCAAACACGTTCAAATAAAATCATTAACCTGTCAGGTTGGAAGTCAGCTACATAGGCCAAACACGTTCAAATAAAATCATTAACCTGTCAGGTTGGAAGTCAGCTTTAAGGGCTCTACATAGGCCAAACACGTTCAAATAAAATCATTAACCTGTCAGGTTGGAAGTCAGCTTTAAGGGCTCTACATAGGCCAAACACATTCAAATAAAATCATTAACCTGTCAGGTTGGAAGTCAGCTTTAAGGGCTCTACATAGGCCAAACACGTTCAAATAAAATCATTAACCTGTCAGGTTGGAAGTCAGCTTTAAGGACTCTACATAGGCCAAACACGTTCAAATAAAATCATTAACCTGTCAGGTTGGAAGTCAGCTTTAAGGGCTCTACATAGACCAAACACGTTCAAATAAAATCATTAACCTGTCAGGTTGGAAGTCAGCTTTAAGGACTCTACATAGGCCAAACACGTTCAAATAAAATCATTAACCTGTCAGGTTGGAAGTCAGCTTTAAGGGCTCTACATAGGTCAAACACGTTCAAATAAAATCATTAACCTGTCAGGTTGGAAGTCAGCTTTAAGGGCTCTACATAGGCCAAACACGTTCAAATAAATGGCATGTTATTTTTGAGACATCATTTTTAATTCAACAGTTAATCACAAAGGGCTCTGACAATGTTGCTTTGGTTTTCTGGTCTTCAAATCTCCGGGGGCAACAAACGGGCTGATACTATGTGCAAAACAAAGCAGCAGTAAACAGTTTAAGTACTAAACGTAAGATTTCTGTCTCAATTTCGGAAGCTTCTACATTTCTAAGTGTGTTTGGAACCAGTGACAGTAACGATGTTTGGGAAAAAAAGCAACCCAGAAGCAAAGCTAAGATCTGTCTGTTGTCAAGAAAACATACGTTCAGCGTCCAGTTTCTTTATCATCAAGGAACTTGATTCATAGTTTAAGGGTAAATTCCTGGCTAGGTAGCTTTCTGAAACGTTCACGATCACTAACTTCACAAGCTTCATTAATGGAGTTTCTCAAATTTGTCCATTGTTTCTCACTGTCCCCAACGTTCTCCAGAGAACTTACTTTCTTTAGAACATATACCTTAAATTTTGCACCTGTTGATTCGCCTGTGTTTAATGGCCCAATATTTAGTTTGATGTTATTTTTGGCGTGTTTTCTTCTCTTTTGTTCGAGCGTAATTTTTCCCATTACAAGGATTTGGGTCACTAGTTGCAATCTGCGCCTGGTAATGTTTTTGCTGTCAGTAAAGGATTTCTTAATCCCTAATTCATCAGAATGTAATCAATCTGATTTCTTGTGCTGTCTCCTGGATTCATTCATGTTCATTTTCGTCTGTAAGATTACTCAAACTGAGTGTTTCCTTTTATGAATTCATTTACTTGTGGCCACTCAACACGTTTCTCTCTCTTTCATTTTTGTGTGCCAAGGCCATGAGGTCCAACCATGTCATCTACTTTTCCTGTCCCACTTTAGCATTGAAATCTCCCATTACAATTGTAACGTCCAGTGATTTACATTGAACCTTGACTGTCTCATATTCTACATAGGAGTTGTCAGTTTCGTCCTCACTACTTGCGGATGTTGGTGCATGTACTTGGACGATGTTAATATCAAATGGCTTGCCCTCTAATCTGACCAGTAAAACTGGGTCCCATTTAACCCAGTATCCTTTGATAGACTGACTCGTCACTGTTCATATGGTGCTTACCCCTCTCCCTCCCTCTTTGTGTGTCCCCTCCAGAATACATAATTTCATGTTTGCCTGAGGTTATCATGCCTACTCCTTTCCATCTCGTCTCTCTCTTAGTTCTAAAATATTGATGTTTTAATCTTTCCATTTACATCCTCACCTGATAAGATACAGCGCCTGTTGACTCGCACCACTGAGTGTTACTCGGACATTAAGAACTGGATGACACACAATAAACTTCAGCTTAATGACGACAAGACAGAAGCTATCCTCATTGGCACCCGTCAGAAACTTTCTCAGCTGCCTCCTCTTTCTCTCCCATTATGTAACACATCAGTCCCAATTTCTGATTCAGCTAAAAACCTTGGTGTCTGCATTGACTCTACCCTCTCCATGAACAACTTTGTTTCTCAAACTGCCAGATCTTGCTACTATCATCTCCATCGTATAAGGCTGATCAGGAAGTATCTCTCTGTCGAAACAACTGCAAAACTCGTTCTCTCCTTCATAATGTCTCGCATTGACTATTGCAATTCACTCCTGTCTGGTCTTCCTGCCTCCACCATTCACATCCTACAGCGCATTCAAAACAATGCTGTACGCCTTGTACTCAAAAAGAAAAAAGCTGACCACATATCTCCTCTCCTGGCACAACTTCACTGGCTCCCTGTATCAAAGCGCATACAATACAAACTAGACACCATGTGCTACAAAAGCCTCAGTAACGCAGCCCCCGATTACCTGTCAAGCCTACTTGAGATCTATGTTCCCTCACGTACCCTCCGCTCTGCCTCCGATCCTCTGACTTTTCGCTTTCCACGCACTAAGCTCAATACCTATGGTCCACGAGCCTTCTCTGTTTCTGGTCCACTCTCCTGGAACAAACTTCCTCTCTCAGTCCGTCAGCAACCTACTTTTGTCTCCTTCAAGTCCGCTCTCAAAACCCACCTTTTCTCCTCTGCAAAAAATCCTAACCTCACTCAACCCCCCCTCCCCCCTCTGCAGCCTGTCTCCGCTCGGAGGGGAATCACATGGTTATAATATATAATTGTATATGCCATGCTCTCTATAATTTTCCATTGCTTTTATTCTTCGCTTTTATTGCTTTTATTGCTTTTATTCTTTCTCCCCATTTATAGCCATGCGTGTGTGTGTGTGTGTGTGTGTGTGTGTGTGTGTGTGTGCGTGTGTGTGCGTGCGTGCGTGCGCGTGAGTGCGTGTGTGTCTGCTTCAGCGCTTAGATTTGATTTTATCAAGATTTTGCGCTATATAAATATTGTAATTATTATTTCTTGTTTTCCCTTCTAGAGCATTGTTCTAACATGCCACTTTGTAACTCTTGTATCTTTTAATCTGATCACAGTGGCCTAAAGCCAGTCTGGGCTCACCTGCTCAGAGTAACTTCCCCTACAAGACGAAGGTGCCCCAATGGAGCCCCTGTTTACGTCGTTCTCTTTTCATTTCTATGTCTGGCCATTACGTTCTTGGGAGGACATGATGGGGGCTTCCCGTTGCCTTCCATTGGCTTTTGTAGGGACTCTCCGTTAGCATCTGTTGTTCCCACGACTACCCACATGGCAGTGGGGGCTGATTTTCTGTCAAGCTTTATTCCCTTAGCCTTGGTCTGTCCCGAGACAACCACAGGGCAGTGGTGATTTTCTGTCAGGGAAAATCCCTTAGCCTTAGTCTCTCCTGAGTTTATACATAATAGCTAGTTGTGTTGTGATTCAGACCTTTAATTATTTGATTATAGCTAGCTAG
>CM060313.1:4741955-4756955 GCA_030674185.1 Monoplex corrugatus | reverse complement strand
TACATACATACATACCTACAAACATATATAGTAATACATACATGCATACATACATACGTACATACATACGTACGTACACACATACACACATGCATACATACATACGTACATACGTAAGTACGTACACATATACATACATAGAAAGATAGGTACTTACATACATACTTATATACATGCATACATACATATATACATACATTGTACATACATACATACATACATACATACATGCATACGTACATACATACATACTACGTACGTACGCGCACACTCACATACATACGTACATACATACAACGTACGTACGTACATACATACATACGTACGTACATACATATGTACATACATACATTCATACATACGTACATACGTACGTACGTACGTACGTACATACATACATACATGTATTTGTATAGAATACTAAGACTATGCATTTTATGGACACACACACACACACACACACACCACCCTCTCTCTCTCTTTCAAAGTGGCGACATGTTCGGACACACCAACCTGTGGTTCCTACCTTTTTCGTCATATCCTCGGACTTTCAAACACATACGGTCTTCAAGCGCTTTGTTTTTTGTTTGTTCGTTTGTTTTTTGTTTTGTTTTGTTTTTTTGCCGTCGAAACTGACATAAATAAAGAAATAAATAAATGACAGGCAAGCAAGCCCCTTTCACCTGTGTGTCAAGACTTACCAGCCTCTACCAGAGAGTACATCAAGTGGTTGTGGTGTTTCAGCTTGTGAGACATTGGCCTTATGTAATTACACTCCACACACAGCAAAACAAACAGGTTGGCTTTGGAGGCAGCTGCTGTATATCCCTTCTTTTTACCAACGTGCTTGGCGAACAATGCCCATGTAAACGGAACAGTCGAAGCTGCAGTATGGTGGCAGGGCGGGGTTTCCAGCACATCGGCAGAGTTGTCTGCATGCGTTTGTCTTTCGTTGTTGACATTGCTCTCCTGGGATGTTGCCACGAAAGTGGGGGTGGTGGAGTGGGGGGGTGGTGTGGGGTGGGATGGAGGTGTGATGGAGTGATGGAGAAGGAGGTGGGGGAGAATTGATGAGGTTCGCGTATAAATTATCAGTATAACAACGGTGTTAAGTGCACTGGAAATGCCTCATTTGAATTACCCCCTGGAGTTTATTTATAAAAGCCTCTCAAATTACTCTCATCTGTGTATGATATATGAGTTTAAAAAAGAAAGATTTGTGGTTTGGCTTGACTATCATGTTTTTAAATAACTGTATTTATTACAAAATGAAGATACCATCCATATGTGGATAGTTGCTTACATAAACGAAAATAGTTAGTACACATCCAAATATAAACATTTATAAAAGATACATCGTTAAACTGCTAATTGAAGATACGATAGAGACATCTGGCTGAAGAGATCCATTGAAAAAAAAAAGGTTGGACTATGATCGACCCATGAATGGTCAAAAATCCGCCCATAAACAGTTGCTTGAAATTTTATCCTTTGAAGTACGGGTTCAAGACTTATCCGGTAATGTTTAGTCAGCGATCCATTTCTATCCGTTTTGTTTAAAACAATGTGTTTTTTTGATACTTCCGTTTCGTCATGGCGGTATGGTTGACAAGTGTTTGCTAAGCCTGTGTCTGTCTCTGTCACTTTAGAGGATTACCAGCTTCTTCTTCTGTGTCTGAACGCATACAAAACACAGCTGCTCGTCTTGTCCTCAGAAAGAAAAAGGTTGATCATATCAGTCCTCTCCTACACTGGTTGCCTGTCTTAAAAAGAACTGAATATAAGCTGGATACCTTTGTTACAAATCTATTCACCAGTCTGCTCCATTAAATCTTTGCGAAAACATCAATATTTATACGCCAACTCGCACTTTGCACTCAGCTTCAGATACTCTTTCCCTTCAGATCCCTAGATTTAAATTATCAAGTGTTGGCCAGTGTTCTTTTGTAGTCTCAGGACCGTAACCTGGAACAGACTTCTGCTCTGCCTTCGCCTAACACCTACCCTTTCTGCTTTTAAATCCAATATAAAAAACCCACCTCATTTGCCAACAATGAATTCTACAACTACTTCTTTCCCTCAGTCTGTGTATTAAATATTGTAAGATGGTCTTTGTCGATTATTTTGTATGAGTATGCCTAGAGAGTTCCATGGACAGCAAAGAAAACAAACGAGACAGTCTTGATGGAGGCAGACACAAGAAGATCATTCAAAGGGAAGATCAGGAAAAGACAGGCAACATTCATAGGCAATTTTATGAGGAAAGGGGAATTGGAGCACCTGGTCACAACAGGAAAGCTGGAATGAAAGAGAGCACCAGGTAGACCCAGGGAGAAAATATTGGACGGACTTGCAGAGTGCTGAAGATAAAGAGGGTGGAAGAGGCGCTCGAGGCAACAAGGGATAGAAACAGATGGAAGGCCATGATCGCCAACACCATGTGGCAAGGCACTTGATGATGATGATGATGCCTGGTGCGTGAGTGTGCTTTGATTTGAATTGTCAAGATTTGGCGCCGTATAAACACTGTAATTAATTAATTAACTTGATGCGCACAGGGGTCTTGCGAGACGAGGTGTTGTATGAAGTGTCCTTATCATCATTGTAAATATTGTTATCAAATCTTAAACATGCATAGATCTACAACTCGTTACTTCTTCTTTTGTTTGCTGTCCACATATCCAGACCACATTCAGTGATGAACATGGCCGCTCTTTCCAGTCCGTACCAACTGGGTTTTTTGTTTCTTTGTTTGAATTTATGGTCAGAGGAGTTGTCACTCATGATAGTGCAGCAAGACAGACAGGAATAACAATTAAAAACAAAACAAAACAAAACATAAAAATGATGATAACGACGACTACAGCAGCAGCAGTAGCAGTAACAGTAGCAGCAGCAGCAGCAGCAGCAACAACAATAACAGCTGAGACCTTGCAAAGCTGAGTTCAGGTCACCACCCTTTGTTGCGGGCCTATAAACATAGGATCGACTCAACAACGGATCCAATGTGTCCCCTGTGCAACGAGGAGGAACAAGATCTGGCACATTGGATCCAAAGATGCCCCGCAACCGAGTACATGCGGTGGCAATTATTCGGGGAGGACAGCGGGAGGCTGGAGTGCCTCACAAAGTATCCCGTGAAGTCGGTGGATCTGGCAAGGAGAACTCTCCCTGGATCTCGACAACAGCAATGATATCGCCCATTTCCACACAACAACAACTACAACAAAAACGACAATACTTCTCCTCCTCTTCCTCCTCCTCCTCCTCCTACCATTACTTCTACTACTACAACTACTAACAACAACAAAAATAACAACAACCAAACCAAACCAAACCAAACCAAACCAAACCAACCAACCAACCAACCAACCAACCAACCAACCAACCAACCAACCAACCAACCAACAACCAACCAACCAAAAATAAAAACAAACAAACAAACAAACAAAAAATACAACAAAAACAAAAACAAAAAAACCAAAAAAAACCAGAGGAACGGATAGATAAACGAACGAATCAGCGAACGAACAAACCAATTTCATACAAACGTGATAACAAATAATACAAACAATAATAGCCTGTTTGCTTTTCTCCACTTACCCCTGACGCGTGGGATGTATAAATCCTTCTGTGTTAAACATATGTGGCAAGATGGCAAGAAACACACGCAAAAGGCATGGATGCAATCATCACACCACACACACACACACACAAACACACGCGCGCGCGCGCGACACACACACACAGACACAGACGCACACCACACACACACACAATACACACACACACACACACACAATACACATTCACACACAGACACACACACACACACAGACACACACAAACACACACACAGACACACACAGTAACACAGACACACAGACACGCACTCCCGTACGCACGCACACACACACACATAGACACACACGCACATACAGACACACACACACACACACACGCACACAACACACGCGCACACACACATAGACACACGCACGCACACACATACACACATAGGTACACACACACACATGCATACACAATCAAACAACGAATCAAAGAACGAAACACTCAGACACACACACACACACACTCACACACACACACACACACACACACCACACACACACACACACACACACACACACAACACAACAGACACACACACAGACACACACACACACATATAGACACACAGACACGTGCGGACACACACACACACACACACACATGCACACACACACACATAGACACACACACACATAGACACACACACGCACGCAAACACACACACATAGACACACAGACACGTCGGACACACACACACACACACACACACACACGCAAACACGCACACACAGACACACACGCATAGACACACACACACCCAACACAACACACACACACACACACAAACACAAACGCACTCAGACACACACATAGACACACACACAAACACACACCGACACACACACAGACGCACAGACACACAGACACAGACACACATAGACACACACACAGGCACACATAGACACACACACAACACACACACACCACGCACACGACGACAACCACAACCCACACACACACCACACACCATACACACACACACACAGAGACACACTCACACACACACACGGACAACACACATACAACACACACAGACACACACACAGACACACACACAACACACGACAAACACACACACACACACACACACACACACACAACACACACACACACACACACACACACACACACAGAAGGTGAGAGCGGATTGGAGTCAGAAAGCTAATTCTCAACCAAATGTAAAATCCGTGACGACAGATCTGTAATATTTTGTCGCATCTGTTGCCAAACTGATGTACGAGACACACACACACACACACACACACACACACACACACACACACACACACACACACACACACACACACAACACACACACACCCACACCACACACACACACACAACAAACAAACAACAACAACAACAAGAACAACAAACACCCAAAAACAAAAAAAACAAAAACTGCCGGTGTAGCAAGCGGAATTTACTCCCCACAGAATTTACTCCAGAGTAAAAACCGCGTGTGCCAATTTTTACTGGGAGTAAAAACGGCGTACGAGAAATTTACTCCCTTGACCGAGCCGAAAGTACTCCCTCCACGAAAAAGTTGGCCTGCAGAATTTTACTGGAGTAAATTGCGCGTACGCCAAATTTACTCCCCTCCGCCTCTGCTTCTTCCATCCTTTTCTCATTTTTTGAGGGGGGGGGGGGGGAGGATCGAGCGTCTCTGAGTATTCTAGGGTGTGTGTTAGGGTACCTTAGTTAGGTTTACAGGTATTTGTCTGTGCGTTCGTCCGTGTGTACCTGATGCATAAATGGCTGGACGGGTATTTAGGAGGAGTTTTCTGGCATCTTGGAGTATTCTAGGGGTGGTTTATGGTATCTTGGATGGGTACAGAGGTATTTGTCACTGCGTTTGTTAGTGCGTACATGATGCATAAATGCCTGGAGAGGTAATTTTTGCGGTGTTTTAGATCATATATATAGAGTATCTGGGGTAGCTTAGGGATGCTTGAAGGTGCCTTAGATGGTTTTAAAGGTGTTTGTTTGCGCTTTTGTCAGTGTGTACCCAATGCATAGCTGCCTAAATGGTGTGTTGGGAAGTATTTTTAGTGTTGTGACGTCATAGGGGTGGTTTTGGGTGTCTTGGACTCTTTTGGAGGTGTTTGTCAGTGCGTTTGTCAGTGTGTACCTGATGCATAAATGCTTGGAATGGCATTTTTTGAGTATTTTAGAATGTCTGGGAGTTTTCTAGGGTTTGTCAGTGCGTTCGTCAGTGTGTACGTCATGCAAAGATGCCTGGAAATTTTTTTTGATGGTGGTGGTGGTTTCAGGCACCTGCAAGCATTCTAGGGGCATTCTAGGCTATCTTAGATAGGTTTAGAAGTATTTGTCTATGCGTTCGTCAGTGTGTACTTGATGCATAAATGGCTGGACGGGTATTTGGGAGTGTTTTCTGGCATCTTGGAGTATTCTAGGGATGTTTTATTATATCTTGGATGGGTTTAGAGGTATTTGTCACTGCGTTTTTCAGTGCGTACTTCATGCATAAATGCCTGGAGTGGTAATTTTTGAGGTGTTTTAGCGTGTCTGTGGGTAGCTTTGGGATGCTTGAAGGTTTCTTTGATTGTTTTAGAGGTACTTATATATATATAAAAAAAAAAAATTCCATGCTTCCATTACCACTTGAAGCCTATGTGCAATCTGTGAAAGATGCGTGCGTGTGTGAGTGCGTGTGTGTATGTGTATGTGCATGCTCACGTGCGTGTGTGTATGTGTGCAGACGGGTGTACATGCATTTGTGTCTGTGTCGGTTTGTGCATGCTGGCGTGCTCTTCCTCTCTCTCCTTCCATGCCTCTCATCTCATTGTGTGGAAGATCACACCCACTACTTCTATCAGTCAGGAAGAAATTCGTATCGTCTTACCGTGACAGGTAAACAGACCCACACACACAGCGCGTGTGCCAGTGTAGTTGAACGAGGTCGGCTCGCTGGCTCAGTCTGGGCGTGACGGCACGGTCTGTCGAATGGAGGGGAGTAAAATCTCTCACGGGAGTAATTCTGGCGTGTGTACGGGGAGTACTTTTCTCGTGAAGGGAGTAAAAACCGCGTTACGCGGTTTTTACTCCGAAGTAAATTGATCTTGGGGAGTAAATTCCGCGTGTTACACCGGCAATCATCTCGCAGACTCCTTGAGCCTGCGAGGAATCCCATGTGCTGGCAAGGTCTTAAGTTTCATAATTGAACAGTATAGTGCCAAAATAAACATTCATTTGTCCATTTTTAATGCTCAATGGAAGAAATATATACTAATATTCTCCCCGTAGAAAACGGATTTTCTCCAAGACAGGTTCTTAAATCTTGATGTACACGATGAAACCTTCATTGTTTATAATATTGTCTATAGGTTTTGTATGTTATAAGTTGTTCGTATGTGAACAGTATTGTCATATATGTATAATGTGATATAACTTCTGTTACCACGTTGTTCGTTGATGTGTGATTATCTTACAGCAAAAAGATATGATTTGAATATAAATTCTTAAAGAAATATTGAAATGTGCTCGGATCTTGATGTTCAGATTTAAACCTCCAATGTATAAAATGTATAAAATCTCATTATGTATATTCTGCATGTTATATGCTGTTCATATGTCAGTAATCTATTTTTTCATATGTATATGTAGCTGGCAGAATCGGCCAAGCCAAAACAGCATTCAAGAAGATGACAAGCATTCTTACCAACAAATGCCTATCAATTAACATCAGAAAGAGAGTCCTTGAATGTTATATAGAACCAATACTGTTGTACGGATGCGAGGCGTGGACAGTCAGCAAGCAAAGCCAGAGCAGGATCGAGGCAACCGAGATGTGGTTTCTCAGAAGAATGTTGAGAGTTCCATGGACAGCAAAGAAAACAAACGAGACAGTCTTGATGGAGGCAGACACAAGGAGATCGCTCATACGGAAGATTAGGAAAAGACAGGCAACATTTATAGGCCATTTTATGAGGAAGGGGGATTTGGAGCACCTTGTCACAACGGGAAAGCTGAAGGGAAAGAGAGCACCAGGTAGACCCAGGGAGAGAATGCTGGACGGACTTGCAGAGTGGCTGGGGATGAGGAGGGTGGGGGAGATGCTGGGGGCAACGAGAGATAGAGATGGTTGGAAGTCCATGGTCGCCAACGCCATGCGGCAGGGCACCTGATGATGATGATGATAATGATGATGATGATATATGATTTGATATCATTTTTTGTTACCGCATTGTATGTTTGATGTCGGTTTGTTGTAAACATATAACTAAAAATATAATTACTGAAGTGGAGAGGAAGAAGGGGGAGGGATGATGGTGGGGGCAATGGACTTAAAACACTACGCTGGTGCTATCAGATTGATTGTTACATAATGTCACTTCTCACTTTGTGTGTGTGTGTGTGTGGTCTTTGATTTAATGTCTATTCACTAAAGTGATTCACTAAAGTGTGTGTGTGTCTGAATATGTGTGTGCATGAGTGTGTATGTGTATATGTATGTGTGTGTGCATGTATGTGTATATGTATGTGTGTGTGTGTGTTTTGTGTGTGTGTGTGTGTGTGTCTATGTGTGTGAGTGTGTGTGTGTGTGTGTGTGTGTGTGTATGTGTGTGTATGAATGTGTATGTGTGTGTGTACATGTATGTGTACATGTATGTGTGTGAATGGTGAACATGTGTGTGTGTCTGAATATGTGTGTGCATGAGTGTGTATGTGTATATGTATGTGTGTGTGCATGTGTGTTCCCGCACCGCGCGCGCGCGCGTGTGTGTGTGTGAATATATATGTATATATGAGTGTGTGTGAATGTGCGTGTATGTATGTATGTATGTATGTATATATGTATGTATGTATGTATGTATGTATGTAAAGCATGTATGCATGCATGTATGTATGTATGTATGTATGTATGTATGTATGTATGTATAGTGTGTGTATGTGTTTGTGTGTGTGTGTGAATGTGCGTGTATGTGTGTGTATGTATTCGTGTGTGGGTATGTGTGCATGTCTGTGAGTGTGTGCGCGTGCATGTACATATACACGAACACAGAGATAAATGACAACATGAGGACTTAAATCTATACAATTTTGTAGATGTTTCTGAAAGAGATTTGTGTAGAGGTGCTTTTTGACAGTTAGCAGTCAACTGCAATGTCAGAAAGGCTTTGCGAGTGAGTTCCATGTTTCGTTGGTCCAAAAACAGATAAAAATTTATATCTGCCAGTAGTTCGCGAGGATCGAGCTGTGGTGAAGAGACAAGCTTCTGGACACCCGAGAACTTTGGAACATTTGTAGGGCAAAAGGTCTTCTGATATATATATATATATATAGTATATAAAATCATCATCTTCCTGAGTCCTGCCGCATTGCGTTGCCGATCATGGTCCTCCATACGAATCTTATCCCTTGTCACTGCAAGTATATCTTCCACCCTCTCTGTTTTCAGCCACCCTGCAAGTCCGTCCAATATTTTCTCCCTGGGTCTACCTGGTGTCTCTTCCCCTCCAGCTTTTCTGTTGTGACCAGGTGCTCTAATTCCCCTTTCTTCACAAAATGTCCTATAAATGTTGCTTGTCTTTTTCTAATCTCCTTTATTGATGATCTTGTGTCTTCCTCCATCAAGACTGTCTCGTTTGCTTTCTTTGCTGTCCATGGGACTCTCAACATTCTTCTTAGAAACCACATTTCAGTTGCCTCAATTATGTTCTGACTTTGCGTGTTGACTGTACACACCTCATACCCGTACAACAGTATCGGTTCTATATAACATTCAAGACCTGTCTTCCTGATGTTGATTGATAGGCATTTGTTGGTAAGAACGCTTTTCATCTTCTTGAATGCTGTGTTGGCTTGGCCAATTCTGCTGGCTATTTCTGATGTGCATCTGCCATCTGGTGAGATGACCGTTCCCAGATATTTAAACGTATCAACCTGTCTCAAAGTTGTGCCATATCTATCTATCTGTCTTCTATCTATCTACTACTATCTATCTATCTATCTATCTATCTATCTATCTATCTATCTATCTATCTATCGATCTGTCTGTCTGTTTATCTGCCTGTCTCTCTATCTCTCTATCCCTCTATCTCTCTATCTCTTTATCTATCTGTCTATCTATCTATCTATCTATCTATCTATCTATCTATCTATTTCTATCTATCTATCTTCTATCTATCTATCTTCTATCTATCTATCTTCTATCTATCTATCTATCTATCTTCTATCTATCTATCTATCTATCTATCTATCTATCTGTCTATCTGTCTGTCTGCCTGTCTGTATCTATCTATCTATGTATCTATCTATGTATCTATCTATGTATCTATCTATGTTTCTAACTATGTATGTATGTATGTATGTATGTATGTATGTATGTATGTATGTATGTATGTATGTATGTATGTATCTCTATCTATCTATTGTTTTGCTTTGGTAGCATGGTTGACAATGCAGGAAGCTGGTGGACACGGTGCAGAGTCAAAGGGTTAATTTTCATGGACAGGGATTCACCAGAAAACACATCAAGGTTCCCTGCAGATTTGCTGAAGGCTGTTGTGGTACAGTCTGGGATAACCATGGTTTTTAAGGTTACTTCCATTTAAATTTGCTTTTATGCTTGTGTAGGCTACATGAGTTCTGTTTTTTATACATCGATTTTCAGTTTTTTTTTCTTTTTTCTTTTCAAGCAGCCCGCATGTATGCAATCAGGAGATGCCAGCAACATGTTTCAGACCATAAAACAAGACTACTGCTGTGACTCATTCCCACAAAAAATGGGATGTCAGTGGATTGTTGGAAACAATCGTCTGTTACACGTGGAGAGTGGGACGGCAGCTCCGTGTGGACAAGGGTTTGTCTTGTTTTGTGATGGTGGTTGTTGTTTTGTTCTTGCTGGGTGGTGACGGGCACACAGACCCTTTCACTCATCACACTTGCGCAGTCACGTACCTCCTTCCCCCATCTCTCTCTCCCTCTCTGTGTCTGTGTCTGTGTTAGTCTGTCTGCCTCTCTGTGTGTGTGTCTCTGTCTCTGTCTGTCTCTTTTTCTCTCTCTCGTCTCTGTGTGTGTGTGTGGTGTGTGTGTGTGTGTGTGTGTGTGTGTGTGTGTGTTTGTCTGTCTCTGTGCCGTCTGTGTGTGTGTATGTGTGTGTGTGTGTTTGTGTGTGTGTGTTTGTGTACATGCGTGCGTGTGTGTGTATGTATATGTGTGTGTTTGTGTGTGTGTGTTTGTGTGTGTGTGTGTGTGTTGTGTGTGTGTGTGTGTGTGTGTGTGTGTGTGTGTGTGTGTATGTGTGTTTGTGTGTGTGTGTATGCGCGCGCACGCGTGCGTGTTTGTGTTTGTATATATGTCTTTCTCTCTTACATATAAGTACAACAGAGACTTTCCGACGTCTCTATACTTTTATGCGACTAAAGAAGAGGAACAGAATGATATAACCTTTTCCTAAGCACCCTTACTCAACACAACATATGGAAATGATACAAGACATACCACACTCACAAGATGCCGACAAACAGAAACACATATGTGACCTCCCACCACGAAATGAGTCTTAACTAGCATTTTGGCCATTTTAAGATATACATATCACTGGAAAGTGTACATTCTGCCGATTATTTTGGTACTTGAATAAAGCTTGTACTCAAAAAAATGTAGGAGTTATGTATGTTTAAAGTCATTTAGTTGTATGACGCCCATTTTGAGAAAACGCCCTCTAAAGTTTTTGTGTGCTCTCCAACACATTTTCTTAAATTCCTTTATTTGGTGGCTTTGACCCAGTTTGTTTCTAATTTTCGCTGTCATTATCTGAAAGGTGCACCAAAGAGCTTTTCGTCAGTATGTTATATGTGCGGGTACTGCAAGGTTATGGTTTATAATAAGAGACAAAAATAGGTAGCCTACTTTTGGTAGGAAATTGCGTTCTTTCTGCTGCGGGCAGTGCATTAAAATACCATTTCAAATTGATTAATGATATTTTTTCAAGAATTAATTTTTTCTGTGGGGGATAGATTATAGTCTACAGAAATCAATTTTGAGAAAAAGTCAAAACACCCCAGATAGACCCTTAGTCACCTTTTCAGCTCCTAGTGCTGTTTGACTGACTGCGAGTTAAGATTGATTTCGTGGTGGGAGGTCACATATAGTATTTGCATGCGATGGGACCCTTGGTGTAAACATGTACACAGTTTGAATTACACTGTCACTGTTGTTGTCTGTCTGTCTGTCTCTCGATAACACCACATTGCACTGCCTGCTGGGGTAGACCATCGATCACATGGGAGGAGTAGACGCACTGCACTGGTACCTGGGGGAATGTCTGGGACTGCCGATACTCTGTCTGGGCATGGCAGAGGGTAGACACAGCACCCTGGGGTTGTCAGCACCAGGGATAGGCGACGCACTGCCTGGCTAGACATAGGAGACTTGGAATCCAAATGTTCGTATTCTTCAGACGCCAGTAACTTACTCCGAGTCTCTCTCCTGACTGAAGCAATATTTCCAGACAAAAAGCATGCAGCTATCAGTGGATTCCATTGGTGTTGCTACACCCTCCAAATTCTTCACACTCCTAGTTGTATGATAACCACACTCAGAACATTCATGACAGATCTATATACACGTCCAGTCTCTCTCCCCCCTTCCCCCTTCCCCAGTCTCCTGCCCAAGTCACTCAAGTTTCGTGTCTCTCCTCCCATCCCCCACCCCCGTTTTCTTCAGAAACAGTTCCCTCACTCTGGCACCACCCTTCGCGCATGCATACATCCGCTCTCATGTCAAAAACTACCTTAACGGAACATTGTAAACGTAATATGTCACTACGACATTCTTTCTATTTTCAACCATCCACAGTTGTTATTCCTCACTTTAGTCACAGCATCAACAATAAAATGGTATAATTATACTCAAATTATAACAGCAATTCCAGCTCCTTCAGACTCATGTCCATCATCCATTCCTCCAATCACAATCGTGTGTGCATGTCTGTATACGTGTCTGTATGTGAGGGTGGTTCTGGGAAGTAGGGCAGTGATGGTATCTCACCCCCTGACTGCCCTCTGGAAACGCCTTAACTGTAGCTTGACGCTGGACATCCTTAGGGAACGTTTATAGTAAACCCGGACGGACGGCCATGGACGGGTGGCGGGCCAGCCGTGGCCGTGACAGTGTTCATACTGCAAGGACGACGGAGCCGGACAGCCACGGAATCTTTTTCCCCTTCGAGACGAGCCCACCAAAGATAAAATGGTGTGCTCGAAGCGACAGAAGTTGATATTATGGTGGTGGTGGGAGAAGAAAAGAAACATTGTACGTCCATTCCGTCGATTTTCTGAACATCCAATCTGTCCGAACCTCTCTGTCGATCTTTTCCCACGCAGCTGCAAGTATGTCCCTGTGGTGATTTTATATCACCCTTCTCGTAAATGCAAGGCCTTGATCTCACGGCAGCAATAAGTTTCTCGCCGTCCGTGTTTCTTGCAAGAAAGATAATTCGGTGTGAAATCACGAGAAGAGTTCAGTCCCTTAACCCTGAAAACAAAACCTCGCAAGCACGACCACAGAATTTCCAAGAAACTATTTTATTCTGTGCTATCATCAAATCATTGATATGATCGAAAAGGGCATAGCAATTCCTTTCCAGTCATACATGATTGAGTTCTTTACGATAAAAGTTTAGGAGCTGTGGCCAGTTGAAATGTCAAATGTGCGTATTCTTGCTTTGAGATAACGAAGGAGAAAGTTTGAGAACATTCACTGTCAGATTCTCCTCAGCAAACAAATGAATGATTTGTTGTAAACCTGACTGTGTTATTTTGAATGACTGTGTAAAGTGCTCAGAAGCTGGGTGTCATATACTTCATATTGATGAATGAACTTTCGATGTTTTATAATGGGTTTAGTTGTTGTGTCAATGTGAAAACTGCTAGTAACAGGCCATTTTAATGAAGCTTTGCCGAGGGATAACACCATAGCCATTTAATTTTGTTGCTTTTGTTGATTTGAAATTCACCCTGCATACAAAAAAACAAAAACAAAACAACAACAACAAAAAACAAAACAAAAAAACACAAAGAGTAAGTTGCAGCTAAAATCTCAGTTTCCTGTGACATGCCCCGAACGGGATCCCACTTTGCTGTCTTTCCGAGTAGTCAGCAGGTCTTTCCCTGTGGTCATCAGGCCTGATTCCTTGAAGTCAGCGGCCAAGCCACAATCCCAAGTTAACAAGAAACCCACGAGGGTGCCGATGGGACCCGGATCACCAATGCCTCGCCACTCTCTGGACAATCACCTCCCAAGCTCCCGACGCCACTCCATAGTTGTTTCATCTAGCAAAGGGGGGCTATCCATGCGTTGCATGACCTATTCAGACCCCAGTTATCGGTCAGTGTTGTGTGGCTCAGGTAGTTCCATACCACGATCAGTCACGTCAGCAGAAAAATATGCAAGGCTGTTCTCGACCCACCTGTCCTCGGGGAGAGATGTTGCCGGTGCCTGAGAAACATCTTTATGCCATCCTACCTTCCCACCTCCCGGATCCTAATGCAGGCTGCCTTATACTCAGAAAATGCAACTTTTATCAGTTTCAATACTTGGGAAGGTTTCAAAATAAAGCACAAACTGACCTGTGAATCAACCAATGTACTGCATCTTCTCTGCAAATATCTTCCCAAATATCAATATACAGGACAAACAAAATTCTATCAACAGCGGTCATACAACCACGCACTGAAACACTGGCACTCAGATGACCAAGCACTTTAAACCCAAACTGGCCACTCACTTCAATCACTTCACTTCACCTCTCTCCCTCGCCGGGATCGGCGGTAGGAGCCACGCTCGACGTCACAAAATTTCTCCAGGTCACACGATTGAGACATCTGTGGGCGACCTCCTGGATCCCCAGACCACAGACATCAGTGATGTTGTTGAAATAGGTGTGTGGTCGTCCCTTTCTTCTCCTCGCCTCAACTTTCTCCTGCTGGACAGTTCACATCAAATCTGTTTTGGTGTTTCTGATTGCATGGCTTATGTATTTCAGCTTTCTTTTGTTGATCTCTGTTAGCAATTGGCGCTTAACATTCAGCTCCTTTAATATGCTATCGTTTGTTCTTCTGTCTGTCCATTTGACTCTGAGAAGTCGTCTATAGAGCACACTTCATGTGGTTTTTGACAAGAAATACAACCAGTGGTTTGTCATTGCCTTCTGGAGTGGCAGTGCACACACTGTGAGGAGGCTCTGGCCATTGTTCCTTTTGTGATCATCTGCCCACAGCTGTGGTGACAGAAGCCATTACCATTACATATCTGTGTTGGTCATCTTCTGACTCCATCCATCCCCTGCTTACCAGGACTTTGGTGTGATGGTAGGAGTTGTTTCTAGGCGCATGTGAC
>CM060313.1:4731955-4734455 GCA_030674185.1 Monoplex corrugatus | reverse complement strand
AACAAATGGCACAACCTTGACACAGGTTGATAAATTCAAATACCTGGGAACAGTCATTTCATCAGACGGCAGATGCACATCGGAAATAGCTGACAGAATCGGCCAAGCCAAAACAGCATTCAAGAAGATGACAAGCATTCTTACCAACAAATGCCTATCAATTAACATCAGGAAGAGAGTTCTTGAATGTTATATAGAACCAATACTGTTGTACGGATGTGAGGCGTGGACAGTCAACAAGCAATGCCAGAACAAGATTGAGGCAGCCGAGATGTGGTTCCTAAGAAGAATGTTGAGAGTTCCATGGACAGGAAAGAAAACAAACGAGACAGTCTTGATGGAGGCAGACACAACTAGATCACTCATAAGGAAGATTAGGAAAAGACAGGCAACATTTATAAGCCATTTTATGAGGAAGGGGAATTTGGAGCACCTGGTCACAACGGGAAAGCTGGAGGGAAGGAGAGCATCAGGTAGACCCAGGGAGAAAATGCTGGACGGACTTGCAGAGTGGCTGGGGACAAGGAGGGTGGGGGAGATGCTAGGGGCAATGAGAGATAGAGACAGATGGAAGTCCATGATCGCCAATGCCATGCGGCAGGGCACCTGATGATGATGATCAAATTTCTGATGAAATCAATGATAAATTTGGCAGCCCATTCGCTAATAAAGCGTGAAAGTTGCACGTCAATGCAATGAGTAATTCTATGATAGGTTTTTTTTTTCGTGTTTCCTTTTCTTCTTTTTTTTTCGTTTTCTTTCTTTTTTTTTTTTTTTTACTGTCAGCTTGACCCTATTATACACAAATCCTCGTGAATATTTGTATCATCAGATGTTTGTTGTCTTCAATTTCTTTTTTTCAATCTTTTTCGTATGTCATATAATTTCATAGGTAGAAGAGAACTGCAGCATCGCGATGTTGGACACCCGCATCACCCGGATGGAGACGGGCCTCGCCTTCTCCGTCTATAGAAAGCCGACCCACACGGACCAGTACTTACAATTTGACAGTCACCAGCCACTGGAACACAAGCTTGGAGTAATCCGCACCCTCACCCACAGAGTGAAGACCATGTGCTCTATCGACACCGCTAGAGAAGAAGAGTTGCGGTACATCAAAAAAGTACTCAGTGTGTCAGGATACCAGAAGTGGGTCTGGGATGGGATATTCCGGGGGGGGGGGGGGGGCAAGAAAACCATACCCCATCCCTCCACTGAACGGCCAACCCCTTCGAGAGGGCACGTCTCCATGCCATACGTCAGCGGCAGTCACTGAGGCTCTCAGCAGGAAGATCAGGAAGTTGGGAGTCAGTGTCCACGCCAAGCCCACCAACACCATCAGAAGCCAGTTAGTCCACCCCAAAGACAAAACAGGCAAATTGGACACATCAGGGGTGATATACAAGATAGACTGCTAGGACTGTGACCATAGTTATATTGGCGAAACTGAGCACAACTTGCACAAAAGATTAAAAGAACACAAACGTGAGTCCTCTCCAGTGGGGGAACATCTGATCCACACCCAGCACCACTTTGAAAAGGACAGCGTGCAAGTTCTCGACAAAGAAGCAAGATGGTTCCAGAGGGGAGTAAAGGAGGCAGTTTACATCGCCGCAAGGAACCCCACCCTCAACCATGACCGGGGCCGACACAACCTGCCATCGGTGTACTCCTCACTTATTCAGTCGCACTGTCGTGAGTTCGCTCATGGCGGTGCGCACTGAAGCCAGTTCTCAACCCAGCAGTTGCGCTGAAGAAGTCGGCCGGATCGCTGATGAAAGCTACGCAGTAAATAGCTTTTTTGTCACTGAGAGACAGGTTCAGCCAGGTAGCCATTATATATATAATTTCATATCATATTATATTCATATTCATATTCATTTCCATGTGTCACAATTATTCATATTCATATTCGTTTCCTTGAGTCACAATTATTTATATTCATATTCATTTCCTTGTCACAATTATTCATATTCATATTCATTTCCTTGTGTCACTATTATTCATATTCATATTCATTTCCTTGTGTCACAATTATTCATATTCATATTCAGATTCATTTCCTTGTGTCACATTATTCATTTTCATATTCATATTCATTTCTTTGTGTCACATTATTCATATTCATATTCATTTCTTTGTGTCACATTATTCATATTCATATTCATTTCTTTGTGTCACATTATTCATATTCATATTCATATTCATTTCTTTGTGTCACATTATTCATATTCATATTCATTTCCTTGTGTCACAATTATTCATATTCATATTCATTTCCTTGTGTCACAATTATTCATATTCATATTCATTTCCTTGTGTCACAATTATTCATATTCATATTCATTTCCTTGTGTCACAATTATTCATATTCATATTCATTTCCTTGTGTCACAATTATTCATATTCATATTCATTTCCTTGTGTCACAATTATTCATATTCATATTCATTTCCTTGTGTCACAATTATTCATATTCATATTCATTTCCTTGTGTCAC
>CM060313.1:4706955-4726955 GCA_030674185.1 Monoplex corrugatus | reverse complement strand
AACAATAAGGGATGATGACTGCCTCTTGCAGGGTTCAGCAATAACGCTTGAAGTTGATTTAAGCGCTTATGTGAAGTTACTCCTTTTATTTCGTTCTTACAGACCTTCATCGAGAAAACACGTCACAGAAATCACACCTGGCATAGACTTGATGGATCACAAACGTCTGCAAAACTGTTCGTAAGTATGCATACTAACAATGACAACATAATATATTGTATTTGTCTGGGATGCTGTCAATACGAATCGACTTCTAGAACGATGAGCTGGTGGCACTGAAAACCCAGCGGCAGTGCAACATGTGATTGTCAGCGTTCGAAGCAGGCAAGCACAGGGTTATTCCCCTTTCATGGCTTTGCCGCCGATCCGACAGATCAGGTGAGCAGAGCTTATTCACAGATATTCATTTCCATATGCGCGCTGTGCTTGTGTGACAGCAGATTTGGGCACCCTGCGCATTCACACACGCACATCAATAATTTGGGTAGGTTCTACAGTTATAGTTTGATCAAACTGAAACTGAAAGTAATATAAATATGTTTGCAGCACTATTGAGGTCCCAGAAGCAGTGCCACAAACCTAAACATTTATTTTTAGGTCCCTGGTGCCAGGCGAGACGCGCGTAACAGACACCAGCTCCGCCCGCCATAGTTCAAACCTGTCCTGATTTGAAATGTTTTTGTCCATTTGTTATGGCCTTTTCCATGAACCCTTTAACTCCTGCACCCTGTCCACCAGCATCCTGCATTGTCAACCATACCAGCAAAGCAAAAACTTAACCCTTTGACTCCCCCCACCCCTATCCACCAGCTTCCTGCAGTTGATGGATAGCATGCGGGAGTCAAAAGGCCAATACAACATAGTATCTATTTAAGAAAGTATCAGGAAGCAGTAATAGCTACCGTTCTACCAAATATGAAGCTGTGTTATTGCTTCTGCGTCGAATTACTTGAGAAAACGTTAGACGCATGTAATGTCTGCAGTTACAAGGGTTAGAAATGAAGCGGACATCCCGGGCACACGGCGCTTTATATAGTACTGCCGTGGCGAACAGTGGACATAAATTTATTTGTTTTGTTGTTTTTGTCCAATGACGTTACCATACAAATCCAGGTCTCTTTACTCTGCGACGACGAGAACTCCCCCACGGGGATGCCGGGGGTTCTTGCAGTATAAATACTATCCCCACCTTCTGGAAATTCTGTGCTAGAAATTTCCTCTTATCTGTCACTCTCCTTGTTTCTATCTTGTTCCTTTGCTTTTTGTCAATCTTCTCTATCATTTTCTGCCTTACGGGTCCGTTCACATGTATGCTTTTGATAAAGTCTTCCATACTTTCTCCTAGGATTGATAATTGGGTGCATGTATTAAGTGCCTTTTTGGCTCTAGGTTAATGAGCTATGTGGAAGCAATTTTAGGTAATTTAGCCCTGTTTCTATATATGTTTTAATATTCCTTAGTTATGTTGAAATTTGTATCAGGTATGTTTTTAAATCCCTTTGTGATAAGTTAGACGGAGTGGTCAACGCCAGGGGGGCATCTTCTTAAATTAAAGGGTCAAAGGGTTGATTAAGTTCCCCTTCTATTATTTGTGCCAGGTGTTGTTGAGACTTTCTCTAATGTGGCTTCTTTCTGGTGTCCAGTGACAGGCAATCCGGGTGATATTATCCTCCTCTCATCGGATGATGTGTCCAATCCATCCCATCGTCTTTCCATGATGATAATGCACATAGCGTTTTGACAGTGCTGGGCAAATAGTTGTTGACTGAAGATGGTGTTGGGCTTGAAGATTTGGTGGTTTGATTCTTTGGATGTTCTTTCTGTTGAGATTGCTTATTACGGTCGTTTTCTGCTTTTAAACCCCATTAAAACCCCATCTCTTTTCCCAACAATGATTCCACAACTTCTTCTTTCCTTCAGTTATATAGTTTCTTTTTAAATATAGTAAGGTACTGGCGTAATGGTGATGTTCAAAATATGTGGACATTCTGAGGACTTGGAGGCATTCTGAGGACTTGGAGGCGTTTTGAGGACTTAGAGGCGTTCTGAGGACTATGGAGATGTTCTGAGGACTGTGGAGGCGTTCTGAGGGCCACAGAGGCGTTTTGAGGACTTGGAAGCATTCTGAGGACTATGGAGACGTTCTGAGGAGTATGGAGGCGTTGTAATGATTACTGAGGCGTTCTGAGGACTATGAAGGCATTCTGAGGACATGGAAGACGTTCTGAGGAGTATGGAGGCGTTCTGATGACTACTGAGGCGTTCTGAGGACTATGGAGGCATTCTGAGGACTATGGAGACGTTCTGAGGAGTATGGAGGCGTTCTGATGACTACTGAGGCGTTCTGAGGACTATGGAGGCATTCTGAGGACTATGGAGACGTTCTGAGGAGTATGGAGGCGTTCTGAGGATTATGGAGGCATTCTGAGGACTACAGAGCGTTGAGGATTATGGAGGCGTTCTGAGAACTTGGAGGCGTTCTGAGGATTATGGAGGCATTCTGAGGATTATGGAGGCGTTCTGAGGATTATGGAGACGTTCTGAGGACTTGGAGGCGTTCTGAGGACTGTGGAGGCGTTTTCCTGACTACTGAGGCCTTCTGAGGACTATGGAGGCATTTTGAGGACTACGGAAGCGTTCTGAGGACTGTGGAGGCGTTCTGAGGACTTGGACGCGTTGATAAGTATGGAGGCGTTCTGATGACTACTGAGGCGTTCTGAGGACTATGGAGACGTTCTGAGGACTATGGAGGCGTTCTGAGGACTACCGAGGCATTCTGAGGACTACGGAGGCGTTCCGAGGGCTATGGAGACGTTTCGAGGACTACTGAGACGTTCTGAGGACTACTGAGGCGTTCTGAGGACAATGGGGACGTTCTGAGGACTAACAAGACGTTCTGAGGACTATAGAGACGTTCTGAAGACTATGGAGGCGTTTGGATGACTACTGAGACGTTCTGAGGATTACGGAGACGTTCTGAAGACAATGGAGATGTTCTGACGACATGGAAGCATTCTGAGGGCTATGGAGGCGTTCTAAGAATTGCAGACGCGTTCTGAGGAGTATGGAGGCGTTCTGATGATATGGAGGCATTCTGAGGACTGTGGAGGCGTTCTAAGAACTATGGAGGCGTTCAGATGACATGGGGACGTTCTGAGGACTATGGAGGCGTTTGGATGACTACTGAGTCGTTCTGAGGATTACAGAGACGTTATGAAGACTATGGAGACGTTTTGACGACATAGAAGCATTCTGAGGACTGTGGAGGCGTTCTAAGAACTATGGAGGCGTTAGGATGACATGGGGACGTTCTGAGGACTATGGAACGTTCTTATCAGCCTATGTCCTATCAATAAGTCTCAGATAAAAACTTGTGCGTAACGTCTGGACGCTGGCGAGTTGTTGAAGTTCTACCTACAGTAACTTGTTGGGACAGTTTGAATGAACGGAATTCAAGCACAACACATACTTGGAAGTACACGAAAAGAGAAAAACCAAAACAAAACAAAACAAAAAACAAACAACAAACAAACAAACAAACAAACAACCCCCCCCCCAACAACAACAAAAAAACATCGGTTATTCAACTGCATCAATGACGTTTTAATAATTACTAGTCTTCACATTGTTCTTTTAGTTTTCAAAATGCTTTGGGCATCAAATGTCCATCGTCTATTCTACCAGAGCAACAAGAAAACAGTTGACGAGTTGTTTCTCGAAATTTGCTTCCATACACGTAATACACAAAGAAGTTAAATGTGCTGTTGATGGCCGAAGCTAACTGATAAAACCTGAAACACACAATGACCAAATTTTCATACCGCCCCAATCGTCATATCAGGCACTATGAAGAAAGAAGTACGAACAACAAATGACGGCAAAATGCATGCAATGAATAAAACGGAAGTTCCAACAATCATTCGAGTTACCGCCAAATCTCGGGAGGTGAGGGACCGGGAAGCAGACGACACTGTCTCCCGCCATTGTGAAAGCTTCTTCATTTTGACCGCGGTGACAACAGTGCAGACGATAACGCACGTCAAACACAGTCCGGGAAGGACCAGTCCATACACGAAACTGTACATGACGTCCATGATAAACTTATTGCGGAAATAAAATTCCGTCGGGTAGGTTGTGTGCGATATACTGTTATCCCTCGGGTCAAACACACACACCACAGTATGGCGCACTCCAGCCACAAAAACATAGCCACCAGCTATTAACAACACCAGCGTCCACAACAGCATTGCTGTGGTCTTGCTGGACATAAAATGTTTGGCCAACAGTGGGCGAGTGACACACAGACACCTCTCTAAAGCTATCACACTGGACACCAGCTGAGACGAAGTCATAAAACCATACAAACCAACCAAGTGATTTCTGATAAAGAACTGACCAGACGGCCCAACTACGTCACCTTTCCCAATGATAAACATGTAGAGGACGTCACTGCTAAAACTGTAAGCCATAGTGACACACACAGCATCCACCAGCGACAATGTGAAGAGACAGGTGTTGATTCTTTCCTTCAGGCCGTGACGGTAGAAAACCACCATGTTGATGACATTGGTTGAAAACGAGACAAGAAACAACAATGGCAAACATATTCCCATGAACAGGGCATTGATGATGACATCAACTTGCTTGGGGACAAGATTGTCTTTGTTCTTCCAGGGGATGAACTTGGAGAATTGTTTCATGACACAATCTGGAGGCACTGACATCACACTGCTGTTAGTCGCTACAGATATGTCAGAGACCATGTCAGTTGAAGCATTTTGCATCAGTATGGGGATCTCTGACGTTGCTGACATTGTGACTGATGCAAATGGATGCAGTCTGACGTGTTTCTGAGTTAGTTTAAACGGTTAGCAGACAATATAAAGTACTGTATTCCAAACCAAATATAAAGTATTCCCAAACAAGCAGCTGTGACACACGAGAAAAGCTGACAAGAATGTGATCACTTAGTAACAAACAGCTAGTTGTATTATCTTTCTGTCAGACAAACAACAGACTTGAAGTTGATAGCACTGTCTGAATACCACCTTAGAGGCCTACATAATGACTGCTTTAAAAAAATCTTACACTGAAACTGGTAATGTCAAGGAAATCCTTTGATCTCTGTTGCACTTACTCAAGTTTAAAATCTGTGCTTATCGATCCGCAGTTCTCAGAAGTAAAAGAACTGAAATCAACATGGTAAGAGCTCACTTGGCAAAAACATCAAGCTGAAAATGGTCAGTGTTGTCCCGGTGTCATGTTACCGTTGTCTCTCCGCGCAGGCAGCTGTGAAACAGAATATAGTTGTGAAATAGAATATAGTTGTGAAATAGAATACATGTATAGCTTTGAATCAGCATACAGCTGTAAACAGAATATAGTTGTGAAATAGAATATAGCTTTGAATCAGCATACAGCTGTAAATAGAATATAGCTGTGAAATTATAGCTGTGAAACAGAATATAGCTGTGAAATAGAATATAGCTGTGAAACAGAATTTAGCTGTGAAATAGAATATAGCTGTGAAACAGAATATAGCTGTGAAATAGAATATAGCTGTGAATAGATACTTTGAATTAGCATATAGCTGTAAATAGAATATAGCTGTGAAATAAAAGCTGTGAAATAGAATATAGCTGTGAAATAAAAGCTGTGAAATAGAATATAGCTGTGAAATAAAAGCTGTGAAATAGAATAAAGCTGTGAAATAGAATATAGCTGTGAAATAGAATAAGTGTGAAATAGAATATAGCTGTGAAATAGAATATAGCTGTGAAATAGAATATAGCTGTGAAATAGAATATAGCTGTGAAATAGAATAAGCTGTGAAATAGATAAGCTGTGAAATAGAATATAGCTGTGAAATAGAATATAGCTGTGAAATAGAATATAGCTGTGAAATAGAATATAGCTGTGAAATAGAATATAGCTGTGAAATAGAATATACTTGAAATGTAAGCTGTGAAATGAATATAGCTGTGAAATAGAATATAGCTGTGAAATAGAATAAGCTGTGAAATAGAATATAGCTGTGAAATAGAATATAGCTGTGAAATAATAAGCTGTGAATAGAATATAGCTGTAATAGAATACAGCTGTGAAATAGAGAACATTAACATTGAAATGAATCCCATTGAACTGTCAATCATTGACTGCATATGTCGCATAAAAATATTTTTGTTGTTTGTTTGTTTGTTTGTTTGTTTGTTTGTCTTTTCAGAATCATCGCACTCGGGCAGTTTCATCTGCGCTCGCCTTTGCTCTGTCCACTTTTTCGTCACCTTGATGACCAGAGAAACTGATAATTTTTACAATGATGACTCGACGATGGTGACGATTCTTTCTCTCTGTCTCTTCTGTTTGTCTGTCTCTGTCTGTCTCTGTCTGTCTGTCTTTGTCTGTGTGTCTGTCTCTGTCTTCGTCTCTGTCTGTCTGTCTCTGTCTGTCTGTCTCTGTCTGTCTGTCTCTGTCTGTCTGTCTCTGTCTTCTGTCTCTGTCTGTCTTCTCTGTCTGTCTTGTCTCTGTCTGTCTGTCTCTGTCTGTCTGTCTCTGTCTGTCTGTCTCTGTCTGTCTGTCTCTGTCTGTCTGTCTCTGTCTGTCTGTCTCTGTCTGTCTGTCTCTGTCTGTCTCTGTCTGTCTCTGTCTGTCTGTCTCTCTGTCTGTCTGTCTTCTCTGTCTGTCTGTCTCTGTCTCTCTGTCTTTGTCTGTGTGTCTGTCTCTGTCTTTGTCTGTGTGTCTCTGTCTGTCTGTCTGTCTGTCGTTTCTCTGTCTTTCTCTTTGTCTGTCTGTCTCTCTGTCTCTGTCTGTCTGTCTCTGTCTGTCTGTCTCTTCTGTTTGTCTGTCTCTGTCTGTCTGTCTTTGTCTGTGTGACTGTCCTCTGTCTCTCTGTCTCTGTCTGTTCTGTCTCTGTCTGTCTGTCTCTGTCTGTCTGTCTCTGTCTGTCTCTGTCTGTCTGTCTGTCTGTCTGTCTCTCTGTCTCTCTGTCTTTGTCTGTCTGTCTCTGTCTGTCTCTGTCTGTCTGTCTCTCTGTCTTTGTCTGTGTGTCTCTTGCTTTGTCTGTGTGTCCCTCTGCCTCTGGCTCTGTCTGTCTGTCTGTCTGTCGTTCTCTCTCTCTTTCTCTCTCTCTGTTTCTTTCTTTCTCTCTCTGTCCCTGTCTGTCTGTCTGTCTCTCCTCCCTCTGTCTCTCCCTCTCTCTTTCTCTCTATTTTTCTACACGATCTCACTATTTACTGGGTGACCCTCGTACAAGACCAGTCTGTGGCAGGCACAGAATGAGGAGTCCTGTGACATTAGGTTCTACCTCCCCTGGCCCCTTCTCTACTGAACAGTAGCTGTTCTGTTCTGTTCAAATCTGACAGTGTCCTACGTGCTCTGCTGTTGCCAGTTTAAATCGTTGCGGGGAATGTCTTCCCAGTTGGTGATGCTGATGTCACAATTGGTGAGGTTGATCTGAAGAGTTTCCTTTTCATATTCATCTTCATCTTCATCTTCATCTTCATAGTCATACTCATTTCTTTTGTCTCAGTGGATTTACCACATGAACATGTTGTCGTTTTTTTTGTTTTTTTTTGACGTGGTGTTAGCCCTGATATGGCTCTAGTAGTCGGCTGGGCCATAAGCAATATGAACTATGAATTATTTACCTCGTGAAAGTCGGGTTGCTCTCCCTTTTGAGATCGCGTTGCCGCGGTGCAGCGACACCCAATTCTTTCTTTACGAAAACTTCAGAAAGGCATGAACACTATTTTGTCTTTTTTTGGGTGGGTGGGTTAATCTATTTTATAAATCACTTATAAATAGCCAGCCATTCTAATCTAATGAAGTCACGCACAATGAAAATCGGTAAATCTTTTCGCAAAAGACCTCCCTTGTAACATGGCACGTATTTCTCAAATTTGGCTTCGGATCAGTTCATAACCAGCTGAGATAAAGTGTTTCACTACCTACATATCAGTTAGTCATTTGTAGATCCGAATCAGTTTTAAAACAATCTTATCCTAGCTGTCCAAATAGTGGACCACATTTGTGACTCACCATTATGAAAAACCAGCGCCAACTCACTAAGAGGGAACAGGAACAGGAACAGAGACCAAAATTGAGTGGTGATGATCAACTTGGGCCAAAAGCTTACCAGACGCAGAACACATCCTCCAGGACTGTGAGAGCTACCAGTCACTGGAGAAGGAGATCTGTCCGATTCCCATAAGCCTGTAGGAGAAGCTGTATGGGTCTGTGGATGCTGTACAAAAGACGACCTGTTTCATCTTCAAGACTAAACTCCAGGTGTGACAACGAAGGAGAAGAAGAACTAGGAGAAGGAGAAGGAGGAGGAGGAGAAGGAGAAGAAGAAGAAGAAGAAGAAGAAGAAGAAGAAGAAGAAGAAGAAGAAGAGGAAGAAGAAGAAGAAGAAGAAGAAGAAGAAGAAGATGATGATGACGATGAAGATGAAGATGAAGATGAAGATGAAGAATAAGAAGAAGGAGAAGGAGAAGAAGAAAAAGAAGACACGAAGAAGAAGAAGAAGACACGAAGAAGAAAAAGAAGAAGAAGAAGGAGTAGGAGGAGGAAAATAAAGAAATAGGACTGTTTAAAACTGTAGACAAACACACAACTTATACTGTTGATAACAAGAAACATAAACCCGAGATGATCAATGTATAAACTAAATCAGAATCTATCAGCGGACTGTGTTATCAGTTAGGTGACCAAAACTTTTGACAGTGATAAACGAGGCATACGATATAATATAATTCAACATAAAGCGCGCGCACCACCACACACACACACACACACACACACCACACACACACACACACACCACACACACACACACACACACACACACACACACACACACACACACACACACACACACAAGGGATAACAAATAACCAAAAATCAAAATAATGGCATTCACGTCTTCAAATAACCAAAAATCAAAATAATGGCATTCACGTCTTCAAATGGAAGTCAGGTCAGGGATACCTGCTACCAGTCAACCATGCTAAACTGGTACTACCTGTTGCATGTGGGGGAAGCAAACCCCAACAGAAAAAAGCCTGGTCCTCCAGGTTGGGGGCTGGCCCTCCAGGTTGGGGGTTGGGCGTGAGGCCAGCACCCTCACCCCGGAAAAACCCAAACTCGCTACAGAAGCATCCACAACTACCCAAGAAACTCCAGTTCTGGGAGAGGAAGGACCTGCTCCTGCAGGAAGTATGACGTGCTGGGGCCAAAGCCGAAAGGAAGCTTCAGTGCAGACAACCCTTCTGTCGACCAGAACGACCACCACCATCGGTACATGGAACATCAGGACCATGTACGAGGCAGGGAAGGCAGCACAAGTGTCAGCAGAGATGCGCCGATATAACATCACCCTGCTCGGACTGAGTGAGACGAGATGGCTGCAAGCCGGACAATCAAGACTGACTACAGGGGAACTCTTGCTGTACTCAGGACATGAAGAGGAAAATGCTGCACACACTGAAGGAGTAGCAATCATGCTTTCAAGTACAGCACAGAAAGCTCTTACTGGATGGGAAGCACATGGTCCAAGGATAATAACAGCAACCTTCACGACCAAGGAGAAGAACATTAAGATGAACATAATCCAATGCTACGCACCCACCAATGAATATGATGAAGAATCCAAAGACCAGTTCTACAGCAAATTACAGGCAGTCCTAGACAAGCTAAAGGACAAAGGCATCAACATCCTCATGGGGGATTTTAATGCGAAACTGGGATCAGACAACAGAGGCTACGAGGAAGTGATGGGACAACATGCCCTCGGAGAGATGAATGAGAATGGGGAGAAATTCGCTGACCTCTGCGGACTGAACAACTTTGTCATCGGAGGCAGCATCTTCGCCCACAAGAGGATACACAAGGCCACCTGGGTATCGCCTGACCATATTACCGAAAACCAGATCGACCACTTCTGTATCACCAAGAAGTTTAGACGGTCTCTTCAAGATGTACGAGTGAGAAGGGGAGCAGACGCAGCATCAGACCACCACCTCCTGACTGCGAGACTCAAGCTGAAGTTGAAGAGAACTGACAGGCAGGCAGCAGGCAGGGCGAAGTACAATGTGAAGCTATTGAAAGATAGGACAACTCAAGAAACCTTCACCTTCAACCTCAAGAACAGATTCCAAGTGCTGCAGGAGCTTATCAACGAAGACACCGATGCCAATGACCTTTGGAAGAGAACAAAAGATGCCATCACAGAAACATGCCAGGAAGTGCTTGGGCCAAAGAACAACCAACACAAAGACTGGATCTCAGCAGACACCCTCCAGAAGATCCAAGCAAGAAGACTCAAGAAAGAAGCAGTTAACTCGAGCCGTACAAGATTAGTTAAAGCGACAGCCCAAGCAGAATACGCACAAGCTCACAGGGAAGTGAAGAAGAGTGTGAAGAAAGACAAGAGAGACTACATAGACAGCCTGGCTGAAGAAGCAGAACAAGCAGCGTACCACGGGAACATGAAGGAGCTGTATATAACCACCAAGAAGCTTGCAGGCAAGTACAACAGACCAGAACGACCAGTCAAGGACAAGCTAGGACAGACCATCACAGACACAGATCAGCAGCTTGAGAGATGGGCGGAGCATTTTGAGGAACTTCTCAATAGGTCAGCTCCACAAAACCCTCCAAATATCGCAGAAGCAGACAATGATATAGAGATATGCTGCGACCCACCAACAAAAGACGAAATCATCCGCGCCATCAAGAAGATGAAAAATGGCAAGGCAGCCGGCCCAGATGGAATTCCAGCAGAAGCTCTCAAGACAGACGTAGAGACAACAGCCGACCTTCTACTACCGCTTTTTGAGAAGATCTGGGAACAGGAAAAAGTACCAATAGATTGGAAAGACGGACACATCATCAAACTGCCCAAAAAGGGAGACCTCAGCATCTGCGAGAACTACAGAGGCATCACACTCCTATCAGTGCCAGGAAAAGTGTTCAACAGGATTCTGTTGGAAAGGATGAGGGACGCAGTGGACGTCAGGCTCCGAGACCACCAGGCAGGCTTCAGGCAGGACAGATCCTGCACAGACCAGATTGTCACGCTACGCATCATCGTCGAGCAGTCCCTGGAGTGGAACTCCTCATTGTACATCAACTTTGTAGACTTCCTCAAGGCTTTTGACAGTCTGCACCGTGACACCCTGTGGCAACTCCTCCGACACTATGGAATCCCAGCCAAACTGACACGAATCATCAAAGAGTCATATGAAGGGATGGCATGTCGGGTCGTTCACGGAGGCCAGCTGACGCGTCGCTTTGATGTAAGGACCGGCGTACGTCAAGGATGCCTGCTGTCACCATTCCTGTTCCTCCTCGCCATCGATTGGGTGATGAGACGGACAACAGATGGACAGAGGAATGGCATCCAGTGGACCCTATGGACTCAGTTGGACGATTTGGACTTTGCCGATGACCTCGCTCTGCTCTCCCACAAACAGCAACAGATGCAGAACAAGACTTCAAGCCTGGCCTCCCATGCGTCCCAAGTCGGCCTTCACATCCACCCCAACAAGACCAAAATTCTGAAAATCAATGCTTCCAGCACAGAGGCAGTGAAGTTGGGAGACAACAACCTGGAGGAGGTCGAGACCTTACTTACCTTGGGAGTGTAGTCAATCAGCAGGGAGGAACAGATGCAGACGTGAAGACCCGCATCGGAAAGGCAAGAGCATCCTTCTTGGCCCTCAAGAACATCTGGCGATCCCACATGATCACACCCCGCACTAAAATCCTGTTCAACTCAAACATCAAATCAGTTCTTTTGTATGGAGCAGAAACGTGGAGAACAACTAAGACCACTACTAGAAGAGTCCAGACATTCATAAACTCGTGCCTACGCAAGATACTGAAGATCCACTGGCCAGTTACCATCAGTAACACAGACCTCTGGCAGAGAACTAACCAAGTGCCAGTGGAAGAAGAAATCAGAAGAAGGAGATGGCGATGGATAGGGCACACCCTGAGGAAACCATCAACCAACATCACCCGCCAGGCCCTGACCTGGAACCCTCAAGGGAAGAGAAAGAGAGGCCGACCAAAAAACACCTGGAGAAGAGAACTGAAGGCGGATGCCAAGCAGACCGGCTACTCCTGGCGAGAACTTGAGCAAATAGCCCAGGATCGTGGACGATGGCAGGCGGTTGTGGATGGCCTATGCCCCTCCTGGGGCTCAAGGCCTAAGTAAGTAAGTAAGTACGTCTTCAAATGTACAGAGTGTATAGTCTGACCGAGTCTTGATAGTCGGACTAAAACCTAGTTATTGTTTATTTTCAGCAGAAGAAATGTCAGAGATGACGAGGAAAAAGTCCTGTGACATGAACATTAAGTATTGTATATGTAATACTGTTATTTCAAAACATATTATATGGCCACCATGGTGTGTAGTTGTCAAAAGGGTGGTACTGTCCTCTGGAGAATCTGGAAGGGTGTAGCTGTGATGATCTTGATCTTGATGTTCTCCTTGGAGTTTATTATCACCTTTATAAGTTATTCGTACGTTGGACTATGTAATTTTCTTTTTATTGATTTTGCTACAATTTTGTTTTCTTTACTTTGTAGTCTAAGTAATGACGTAATTTTCTTTCTGTTCAGTTCTCCTGGACACAGAAAATCAAAGTATTCATTATTATCGACCATAAATAATAGTTAATAGAAAGTTGGAGATTAACCAATATCAGCAATGCGACAACAATCCCAAGTCAAGTTTTTGCAATGGAATTGTAGATCCCTTTCCACCAATTCGGCTTACTTGGAGCATTTCCTAGCATCAAATAGGTGTGAAATTTTGATTCTACAATCGATGAATGTTGTCGCTACCAAGCTTCCCAATTTCCCCAATTATTATTATCCTCCAGTCTATGAATGTGGGAATCACGGGAAGAAGGTATCCACCGCGATATATATACTCAAAGAGTTACAATACTGCTTACTTACTTCCCCAGTTTTGAAATCAAGCGAAGATTTGCATGCTTGTGCTGCCACTGTCCAATTAAGCAATTCTTTAAACATTAACGTTTTGTCAGTCTACCTACCAACAGGTCCAAATGACCACAACACAGAATGGCTGCGCACTATCCAAGATCAGCAGCGTGGTAAATGGCTAATAGGTGGAGACTTTAATTCCCACTCCCCATTTTGGGAAAAGAACTGTTCTACTGTTACGAGCAATCGTTTGGTAGAAAATATCGTTGATAGTTCCCTTTACCTTCTAAATGATGGTAGTGTCACTAGGATCCCTGATGTTTCCAAACACAGGGCAACAGCCATCGATTTGTCTCTAATCTCACCAGAATTAGTACCATCCTGTACCTGGGAAACTCACAGAGACACTTTGGGAAGCGATCACCTACCTATCATCATAACCATAACTGACAAAAACATCAGGATGAAAGACAGCTCTCCTGAAATTATTCCAAAATATAATTACAAGCGTTCTGACTGGTCCTTATTTCGAACTGCTCTAGCTAATCAAGATTACAGACATTATGAAAGTGAAAATGTAGGACATTATGTTTTCTAAATTCCAAGAGTCAATTTTAGCCGCTGCAGACCTATCGATTCCGAAACTCAAATCTTCTAGATCAAATAATCGATTGGGTAATGTTTGGTGGACAGAGGCATGTGAGAAAGCAGTTCAATATAAAAGGGAGAAATTCAAAATCTACATCAAAAGCCGGAAACCTGAGGATCATGTCGAAATGAAAAAAGCTAACATCCAATGTAACAAAATCATTGCTGAAGCAAAGAAAGATTATTGGGCATCATTCTGCACAAAAGAAATTTCATATTTCAAAGATTTCCATAAAGTCTGGACGAAAATGAAACAAATGAAGGATGGAACCAACTTACCTAGGTGTCCGATAATGATTGAAACATGTAACACATTTCCTTCAGACATGGACAAAGCAGAAACTTTTGTGGATCTGTTCGCCAAAAACAGTAAAGTTGAAGGTTTATCTCCTGACTGCAAACATTACAGAGAAATGGAAGATTACAACCCAATCTACACTGATCCAGTACCACAGAATGATCTCTGGTTTAATTCTCCAATCACCTTAGAAGAGCTAAAAAAACACAGTACTGTCTCTACACAACAAAAAGAGTTCGGTAGGTGTTGATGCAGTTTCGACTGAAATGATTAAAATCTCCCTGAAAACTACCTTATTTTCCTACACAAAATTTTGCAGAAATGCTGGGTTACCGGAACTGTGCCACAAATCTGGCAAAAGTCTATAGTTATACCAATCTTAAAAACAGGAAAATCGAAAACCGATAAAAACAGTTACAGACCTATTGCTTTGACGTCCCACACAAGCAAACTAATGGAAAGATTGGTCTTAAACAGACTTTTACATTACTGTGATAAAAATAACGTTATTCCGGTAAACCAGGCAGGTTTTAGAAAAGGAAGATCCGCAGTTGAGCACCTAGTTAAACTTACAACTCAGATCAAACAACAGTTTGCCCGCAGAAAAAGTGTTTTAGCTACTTTCTTTGATGTGAAAAAAGCTTACGATCAAGTTTGGCATAAACGTTTAATGTTCAAGCTAAAATCTGTTGGTTTATCGGGCAATATGTTCAATTACATTAAATCTTTTTTAGCTAATAGAACAATTCAGGCAAGAGTGGGAGCTAGTTATTCTTCTTCACGATGCCTCAACATGGGGATTCCACAAGGTTCAGTGATAGCACCTATTTTATTTAATATCCTTATACAGGATCTTCCTAAAGCTCTTTCAAATCATGTTGTTTTAGTACAGTACGCTGATGATATATGCACTTGGATGAATATCACTTTAAAAAAGACAACTCCACAGAGAACGCGAAATTACATCAGGAAGTTGTATCAAATTGATCTTGATAATCTTGGAAACTATATGTTAGAAAATGGGCTGTCGTTGTCAGCAGAAAAAACTAACATGATGCTGTTTGATCCTGGTGTTAACTCAAATAACTTGCCTACTTTCAAATTGCTTGGTGAAGTGTTAAATTACAAACAGGTCGTAAAATTCCTGGGAGTTTACATCACGTCCAAATTAAGCTGGAATGTCCATTTTGATTATATTTTAACAAAAGCGCGAAAAACCTTAAATTTTCTAAAGATAATAAGCAAATTACCCTGGGGAATGGATACAAATGTACTGATTCATCTGTCAACAGCGCTGGTCAGGTCTAAATTATCCTACGCGCAAGAAGTTTTCTTCAATGCACCCAAATATTTACTAAAAAAAGATTCAGAGCTTGGACTGCAAAAGTCTTAAAATTGCACTAGGTGTACCAACTCATGCTTCTTCTCTGGAAACGTACAAAGTTGCTGGAATTCTACCTTTAAACAACCATCGTGAGTTAGCTAGAGCAAAGTTTGCAATTAGAACTACTTCACAAGTGGATAATTTTGTGAGCAAAGAAATTAAGATCAGGTCTGATACTGACTTTCCAAAACGAGCAAAAAACATTTCATCACAAATTACAGCCGCAACTTACATATCTGGCCTGATCAAACAGTCCAACATAACAATGGATGAAATAGCCGAGAAACCAACGATAACGCCTATCCCTACATGGGAAATGCTAAAGGCCACATTTGATCTCGATTATGCAAAAGTTAAAAAAGATGATAATGTCAACATTACGCTATCCACAGCTTGTGAACACATCGATGAAAAGTACCGTACCCACCTCCACATTTTTACCGATGGGTCAGTCTTAGCAAACCAGAGCGCTGGAGCAGCCTTTTATGTTCCAAAATTTAACATTAAAAAGTCTTTTTTCATTGGGGCAAATGTATCTATATATACAGCAGAATTGGTCGCTGTTGTTCAAGCGTTGCATTATTTAAAAGCCTTCGGCCTGTGTCATTCAAAGTAGTTCTCTTTGTTGATTCAAAATCTGTATTATATGCCTTACAGTCTTTTGATACAGACACAAGACCTGACTTAATTATTGAGGCAAATCATCTAATACATTGTTTAAAGATAAATGGTTCGGAAATCAATTTATGCTGGGTGCCTTCTCATGTTGGTCTTCATGGCAACAACGTAGTTGACAGAGCAGCTAAATCAGGTGCCCTCCATTCTGAAAATTCCATAGAATTACATGTTAACACCTCGGTAAAAGAAGCTTACAACTCGCTAGAATTAGCATCATGGATTCGATTTCATGAACATTTAAATGAAAAATTTGTGTCTCAAAAAAGAATCAAACTTTCAGTTCAAAATATCTAAAAATTTGCAGTATTCCTCGTTATATCATTTGAGATTAATTGTTATGACATATTTTCGCTTCAACTGAACGCTTTGAAAACAAAATATTGTAACAACGTTTTATGTATTTGTGGCGAACAATTCACATTGTATCACTGTTTGTTTTACTGCAGAAAGCTTCGTTCCTTTTTACCAAAGACGTTTACACAAGGAAACTATCTTGAAACGCATTTTAAAGAAGTAGTATCGGATCAAGTTTTGTTAGTTAAAATTTCAGAATCATTGGTTCACAGTCCTGTTAATGCGTTACTTTAAGATTATTATTATAATTATGATTATTTTTGTTTTGTTTTGTTTTTATGACGATTTTTCTTTTACATTATTGATGTTAGCGTTGTTCTAGTTTCATTTCTCTGTTCATCCATATCCTTTTTCTTAAGACCTTGCCGCTTCCTTTTAATTTTTTTTTACGTCCCTTACTCTGTTCCCCTCTCCCCTCCACACCCCCCCCCCCTTATTTCATCCTCCATGCCATTTTTCCCCGTCTAATATCACTTATAGTGAAAAGACGTTAAATCAAGCAACGAACACACACACACACACACACACACACACACACACACACACACACACACAACACACACACACACACACACACATACATACACACACACACACAAACACACGCACGCGCGCACATACACACACACTCACACACACACAGATGAGGTTGTGTTGCTTTCTGACTATGTAATTGGCCTTCAGATACAACTTAACATATTGTATAACTGTGAGAGATCCTTGGGATTAACTGTCACTTTGGATAAAACTAAAATTGTTGCTTTTCGTAATGGTGGAAAAGCGTGCTGCAATAAAGGCCAGAACCAACTCTGCAGAGTGTTCCACAGTGTCCAGTATGCGGCTGCCTGTGTGCATCAGACTTTGGCCTGGGAACCCACATGAGGGCACACAAAGTGCTAGGTTGGACTTTATCGACCACGAGAGTCGACCATATATGTGGGTTCGTTACTGTCAAAGACAAATGATGGTTTGGAGATTTTCCATAGCAGATTGTAAACAAGTACAAGCACTTGGTGTGTATTTGTCAACCAGGTTTCTTTCGTTCACACCCTGAATGATCTTGCAAATCGTGCTAGAAAACGGGTATAAGCCTTTGTAAATTGCTCTGGACAGTTGGTGAGCACTCTAGTAGAGTATTCCTTAAATAAACAGTCGACGTGGTGTAGTGGTTAGCGTAACGGATCACTGACTGGAAGGTTTTGGGTTCGAATCCCAATCAGTCCCTTCAAAAAATCATTGTGGGGTTTTCCTGCTCCAACGGGTTCCTACCTAGCGTTGGCCGTGGTATGAGCTCATTGGCAAGACTGGGACCACACAGTCGAGTCTCGTCGACTTCACTGATGCGTCACTGAGGGTGTTGCTCAAATCTTCTGACTAGCACCGCAGGTGTCTATATCTCTCAGATCTGGTTGACGCCAGGATATATTATGATAGTAAGCGTAGAGTACAGCCCTGTCACGCAGTCTCCATCTCATAGTATCATGATTATCATGCTCATCGACATCGTCATCATCGCAATGTCAGAAAACTGCCTCAGCTTCTGTGGCCATCAAAGTGGTGTAGGCAATGGGGCGAAAAAAAAAAAGAGGTGAGCCAAAGGTAACCTCCCTGAGTGCTATGATCCTTAAAAAAAAAAAGATGAAAAAAAAGTCATCCTTAAATTGTTTTGAACTCAGATCGAACCCATTCTAACTTAAGGTTCTGAAATTTGAGAATTATCTGCTAACCAAAAATCCATTAAAAGGATATATTTCTTTTCTCCTAAGAAATTTCTTGGTGTTAGCCTAAAAGCTCCAAGGCACTTATTCTATGGAGAAATTGGCAGAAACCCATTTTATGTTAATACATATATATGATATATAAAGTTCTGGCTGAGGCTTGCCTCCTTAACCCTTTGACTCCCGCACCCTGTCCACCAGCATCTTGCATTGCAACCATGATAGCAAAGCAAAAGCTTAACCTTCTGATTCCTTCACTCTATCTGCCAGTTTCCTGCAGGAAGCTAGTGGATAGGGTGAGGGAGTCAAAGGGTTAAATTTTTGCAGTTGGCGGATAAGGTGCGGGAGTCAAAGGGTTAAAAGATGACAGACTTCGCAAAAAAGCATACATTATGTTATCAGGCTTACAGACTCAGAACTACAACACGTAGGCTTGTGTAAAGTCCTCAACGTTCTTTATATTTGGTTTCGGTCATCATCATCATCAGCTGTCCTTGCCACATGGCTTTGGCGATCATGGCCTTCCATCTGTTTCTATCCCTTGTTGCCTCAAGCACCTCTTCCACCCTCTCTTTCTTCAGCCACTCTGCAAGTCCGTCCAATATTTTTCCCTGGGTCTACCTGATGCTCTCTTTCCCTCCACTTTCCTGTTGTGACCAGGTGCTCCAATCCCTTTTCCTCATAAAAGGGCCTACAAATGTTGCCTGTCTTTTCCTAGTCTTCCTTATCAATGATCTTCTTGTGTCTGCCTCCGTCAAGACTGATCTCGTTTGTTTTCTTTGCTGTCCATGGGACTTTCAACATTCTTATTAGGAACCACATCTTGGCTGCTTCAATCTTGTTCTGGCTTTGCTTGTTTACTGTCCACGCCTCACAACCGTATAACATTATCGGTTCTATCTAACTTTCAAGAACTCTCTTCCTGATGTCAATTGATAGGCATTTGTTGGTAAGAATGCTTTTCGGTATAGTTTGGAAAAAACGAAGTGTTGGCAATGTTAAAACATTTATTGATGAATTGAGAGAAAGACTTGTTGATAGCTTTATTCAAGACTGGCATTCTTCTCTCGACAAACATGAATTCTGTTACGTTCATTTACATTTCAGTCTTTTATGTTCATGTCTTTGTCAAATTCAAGATGTGAAATTGAAGGAAATGTTTACGTAGTTAGGATAGGAATGTCACCTTTGAATTGTCACTTTTTACGATACGAAACAACGAATAATGACAGAATTCATAACTGTCAAATTTGTGAAGATAACGTTCAGAATAAGATTCATTTCATACTGGTCTACCCGAGATATGAAGTTCTAAGAGCTAATTCTAAGAGTTAATTTCAATGAAGCTCTACCGCCATTCATCAATATATAGATTTACTTTATCATATTAATGACATGTATCAACAAAACAGCAACGAAAATAAATAAATAAATAAATAAACAAACAACAACAACCAAAAAAAAAAAAGATGCAATATTCATTTTCAAAACATTAGACTCAAGAAAATCTCATAATGATAGCTAATTATCATACCTTGCATTCAGCTGATTGATTCTGTTGTCTTTTCTTTACCCTTATTGTAATGGGCCACAGGCCTTTTCAATGAAAAAGCCTATGACTTTGACTTTGGCACAAACAGACACCACACAAAACCCCGCGCGGTCGACGCGCTTGCACACACACCACACACACACACACACACACACACGAGCGCGCGCACACACAACATACATACACACACACACACAACATACATACACACACGCACACACAACATACATACACACACGCACACACACAGACAGAGAGACACACAGACACACAGACACATACACAGACACACACACACACATTACACAGACACACACCACACACATAGACAGAGAGACACACAGACACATACACAGACACAGACACACACACACATTCACACAGACACACACGCACACCACAGACACACAT
>CM060313.1:4689455-4701955 GCA_030674185.1 Monoplex corrugatus | reverse complement strand
CAGCACCACGAGGGCGGCGCCCATCACCTCTCCCTCGCTTAAAATTTATGTTCATATTCACATTTTTTACCAAGACTTCAGAAAGGCAAGATGGCTAATTGGTCTTCAAGGGGTAGGACCTGGGAAATCAACATCTCTCTCCAATGGTTTTTACCAAGGCAGCCAGGCAATGCCCTGCTCTTCACGATTTTCAACTTCCGTGGGATCTTTAGCGTGCGTAGCCAGAAGGCACACGGATCCGACTCGTTTTTAGTCCCCTTCCGAAGGACTAGACGTTCAGTTCGATTTTCCGGTCAAACTGAGAGGAAAAGTCGAGGCCTCTACGGGGAGTGAACCCTGGAACCTCGAGTTAACTCTGATTTCATGGTGACCTTGATTTTGTCCTTTCTGTGCCTGGGGTCAAATCATGTCAAGGTCTCTGGTGGCAGTGGTTCATTAGGGCTGTTGTTGGAAGGGTACAGAGGATGAGTCATTTCTAAAAGGGACAATCATTCAGTATAGTTTTGCATAGATGGAGCTCAGAAGGGGATGTACAGAAGCGTTGGGAAAGAACAAACACACCATCAAACTGATCCGGAAACAGTGCAGAGTCTCCTTTGTCGGGTGGTCTCACGGTTGCTTGATACTGAAAGCACCCGTGGGCCCCCCCCAAACAGGACTGTGACCTGAGAAAACTTGGATTTGATCGTGTGTCGAAGAGCTGAAATGAGCGATACGGGGGCAAGACCACTGATGCGATGTCAAGAATGGAGTAGGGGAAACAGTCTCAGCAATTTCAAGATGCCTTCTGGATTGCCTGTTCGGTGTGGATGATATGCTTCGAAGGTTTCCTGGCAGCATGATATACATGTTTTACACAAAGATGTAAGAAAACAGATACACCATTCTTGCGATAAAATTGGAACACTTCCTGTCAGAATGGTCTATTTACACAAATGTTCAGAAAGCAGATACACCCTTTTCTTAGATGATTTTCGATTTATCGTCAACGTATCTTTCGTATTCCTAACACACAGTTTCAGTTTCAGTTTCAGTTTCTCAAATTGACGTCTCCGCGCTCGGAATGAATTCCATATGCTCTGACGTCACAGATGTCTGTGATGGAGAAGACCCAGAATGCTCATGACTCAAAGTCTTAAGCTTGCACATAAACCTATCAGCTGGCCAGGTCCTGAGGTCCTTCCAAGGCTGTATTTTTTCTTTTTATCTTATACTAGTATGTTCTTAACATACGCCTGTTGAAACTAAAAACTGCAGTCTGTCGTCATTTTTCATTCGCCGTCATAGACCGTAGGTGAAGTACGATGGAAAAACTACGGAGAAACATCAGCTCCAGAAGGTCACAAGTTATACCACAGCGGGAGAGAAGAGCGCCACGAGCACGGAGTAGCAATCCTCGTTCACAGAGACACTGTAAATGCTGTCATGGGTTGCCAATCAATCTCCAGTTGAATTATTACCAAACGGTTGAAAGCATCACCATTCAACATCACAGTCATTCAAGCATATGCACCAACAACAGACCATGATGATGAGGAAGTGGAAGACTTCTATAACCAGATACAGGGAGTCTTAGATGAAACACCAAAGAAAGATATTGTCGTAGTACAGGGCGATTGGAATGCAAAGATCGGGGAAGATGCGTGTAAAGATTGGAATGGAATTTGCGGGCCTTACTGTAACAGCAACACAAATGACAGAGGTTTAAGACTCCTGGAATTCGCCAGCTACAACGATTTCAGGGTGATGAACACCTTCGGCCCACACAAAGCGTCAAGAATATGGACCTGGCACAGCCCAGGTGGTGATCATCACAATCAAATAGATTACATCATGGTCAAACGCAGATTTCAGTCTAGTGTCAACATCACCAAGACCAGAAGTTTTCCAGGAGCTGACATTGGCAGTGATCACGAACTTGTGATGATGTCATTTGCACTACGTTAAAAAAACTGCAGGAAACGGGGCAACATCAGAATTAAATTCAATATGGACAAACTAAAGGACCCGAGCATACAAGACTCCTTCCAAGCAAACATCGGAGGTAAATTCGCACCACTCCTAGTCTTGAATCATGAGGATACAGAAGTAGAATCATTAATCGACGCCTTCAACAGTTCCATGACAGAAACAGCAGAAACGCTCCTCGGCAAACCGCGAGTGAAAAAGAAGCCCTGGGTCACGGACAACATCCTAGATCTATGTGACAAACGAAGAGAGCTTAAGAAGAAGAAACATGAAAAAAGAGGGTGTGAGACAATACAGAGAAGTAAACCTGCAAGTGAAGAGAGGTATGAAAGCAGCTATGGAGACATGGATTGACAATCAATACGAAGAAATTGAAAGTAATCTACGGAGGAACAACAGTAAGAAGGCCTATCAATCTGCCAAAGACCTGACCAGCACCAGACAAGGACCAACGACCACCATCCAGAACAAAGAAGGGAAATGCCTCACAGAAGAAAAAGATATATTAAACAGGTGGACCGAATGTTGCTCCGAGCTGTACACTCACAGAAGTACAGGAGACCCTAGTGTGCTTAATGTCCCACCATCATCAAACAACGCAAAAGATAGCATTCTGCGTGAGGTAATAGTGGCGGCAGTGGCATCCTTAAAGCCCGGAAAATCAGCGGGAGTAGACAACATCACAGCAGAGATGGTTCAAGCAGGAGGAGACCCAGCGATTGACATGCTCATGATCCTTTGCAACAAGATCTGGCAGACAGGCGAGTGGCCAAAACCATGGACTCAGTCCTTGATCATCACCCTCCCCAAGAAAGGACTCAGTCCTTGATCATCACCCTCCCCAAGAAAGGCAATCTACAATTATGTCAAAATTATCGCACCATCAGCCTCATAAGTCACCCCAGTAAAGTCATGCTGCAAGTCATCTTAAATAGACTAAAACCACAGGCAGAGAAAATCATCGCCGAAGAGCAAGCCGGTTTCAGGCCAGGTCGCGCACAACGGAACAAATCTTCAACGTCAGAATCCTTATGGAAAAGTACCTCCAACACCAACAAGAGCTCTACCATGTGTTTGTCGATTTTAAGAAGGCATTCGACAGAGTCTGGCACGAAGCCTTGTGGGCAACCATGAAGCTGTACAACATCAACGCCAATTTAATCAAAGTCATACAGAACCTCTACAATAAAGCCAACAGCGCAGTCTCCTTCAACAATAATATTGGAGAATGGTTCCGGACGACAGTCGGAGTACGCCAAGGCTGTCTACTCTCCCCTACTCTCTTCAACATCTTCCTAGAAAGAATAATGACGGAGGCACTCGAGGAACATGAAGGAACAGTCAGCATTGGAGGTAGAAACATCACTAACCTACGTTTTGCAGATGACCTACGTTTTGCCGGAAAATAACAAGAGTTAATCAACCTTGTGGACCGTCTTGGAAAGACCTCCTCTGATTATGGCATGGAAATCAGCGCCGAGAAAACGAAAATAATGACCAATCGCAACAACCACTTTGCGGCTGATGTAATGGTCAATAACCAAAAACTCTAAAGCGTGCCCAGTTTCAAATACCTGGGATCAGTCGTGTCAGATGAGGGATCTAAGCCCGAAATACTCTCCAGAATAGCCCAGACCACAGCCGTAACGTCCAAGCTCAGAACCATATGGAACATTAATAACATCGCCACCAGCTCAAAGATCAGATGCGTTCCCTGGTCATGTCAACATTCTTATACGCTTGCGAATCATGGACCTTAACAGCGGATACGGAAAGAAGAATCAGGGCGGTTGAAATGAGATGCTTTCGTAAACTTCTCGGCGTCACATACAGAGATCGCATCACGAATGACGAAGTCAAAAGAAGAATTCAAAATGAAATCGGGCCTTACACTGACCTCCTGACCTTAGTAAGACAACGCAAACTAACATGGTATGGACACATCACCCGATCATCCGGCCATGCCAAGGCAATCCTGCAAGGTACAGTCTCGGGAGGAAGGAAAAGAGGCAGACAAAAGAAGAGATGGGAAGATAATATTCGAGAGTGGACGGGCCTGGAGCTGAGGGATACCCTAAGGAAACCGGGGAACAGGGAGGAGTGGAGAAAGGTTGTTGTCAAGTCTTCGGAGGCGCCCCGACGGACTGCCATTCTAAGGGATCGGTGACGGTGACGGTGACATAGACCGTAGGATGTCTTTTGTGTTTTTTTTACCCCAATAACTTATTGCAGTCATTGGAAACACTGATGGGGTGCAACAGCAGACATGATCCTCCATGTCTGTCAAGGGAATGCAGAGGCAAGCAGTTCAGACGTACTAAGGGTGGTTCGAGGTGTGAGGTTTGCCACCTAGATCTTCCTTTGTCGATCTCGACGACAGCCTCCTTTCATTGTACGCTTAAGAATGGTCTTGGACCAAACTATACTAACTTGTGTCGTTTTACTGTCATCATAAATGGTTCCTATGGGCTCACCAAGGAGTTAATATAGTTCCGTATGTATTCATCAATGTTCAGGGAGGGTGGATTTCGTTGGACATGATTGAAGCCTCTAAATTATTTGTTACAGCCGACATTCCTTCTGTCTGTATGACTGTCGCACAGTTATTGTTTGATGTCTATGAACCATCCCATTTATTCTATTTCATCACTTCATCATGCTGTAGTAGGCCTATACATCGTGTGTCTAAGTATAGTTATATAATCAAAGGACATAACTCTTGAGAATTATCTCCCATGTTGTATAGAACTTCTCAAATCTAACACAAGTTCTATACAACATGGGATATAATTCTCAAGAGTTATGTCCTTTGATTATATTATAAAAATTCTCCCTGCTTCCGCCTTATTTCTTTGGTATATACAGTTATCAGGTGTTTTTCCGCCCATAATATTGAAGGCTTCTCTTCTCTTTCTTTCTCTCCTCTGTTATCTTTATCTCAAACGCCAAACCCAAACCCCAAACGCACCAATTGCTATGACAACGTTCTACAAAGCAGGAGGGAAACAGGTCTGGCCCGAAAGGGCTATGACAACCAGCACATTGCCAAAGGGTCTTCTGGATGGAGCAGTCGACTGGGAGTGTACAGCAGACCTCCCAGAGTGGAGAAATTACCCAGATGTCATCAGCAAGACAGGCATGAGACCAGACATCGCTCTCCACTCTGACTCCTCGAAACAAGTGATTCTGATAGAACTCACTGTGCCATACGAAAGCAGAATGGAAGAAGCACATATCTACAAGACCGAAAAATACGCCGGTCTTGCCAGCACCCTGAAGAAAGCAGGTCTGCGGGTCAAAATCTTCGCCATAGAGGTCGGGGCAAGAGGGTTTGTGGGCACCTCCGCTTATGATCTCATGAAACAACTCGCCATTTCTGGGAAGAAGAGGACTAGAGCCCTTAAAGCGATGGCAGAGGCAGCAGAAAGGAGCTCAAGCTGGATCTGGGCAAGGAGGAACCAAAAAAGTGAACTTCATAAGGATTAAATTCCCTACAGATGATGTGTGCCCCGTTAGCACATTGGTAAAACCGCGTACCGCAGTTCTGAAGCGCAGAATCGCCCAGGTTCGATCCCCGGCGTGGGATAAAAAAAAAAAAATAGACAACAGCAGAAGGGCATCCAGGAGTCATGACCTGGATGTGGCCCGGCCCCCCGAGAGTGTAAGGAATTCAGGGCCGAAACACTTGTCTAAAGGGGGTTACTTCTCTGAAGACCTTCTGTTGTCTAGCTCTCCCTAGAGTTTCTTTCTACCTGCACATGGTCAGTCCATTGACTTCCGGGAATAGTTCGGAGGACATTCGGGAAAGACCGAAGGACACTGGGAAAGACTAGATCTGCGGGCTTTGTGGGTTGGCTTCCCACCTTGCCTTTGATAACATGCCACGAGTTTTCCAAATGAAAGATGCTCCCAGGATTCACCGAAAGGGGGAGAGAATGATGAATCCATCGGCACTGACTCCATCACGACTGGAAACGCACAACGGACCATGATTGATGACCAGTTGGAATTTCCGTGTGCGTGTGGAAGGAGATTCACCACCAAACGCGGCATGAAGATCCACAGGACAAAAATGGGCTGTTTGAAGACACATACGAACCAGCAGCAGCGCACTGCGATAGCAGGTGAGACGTTGGATGACCAAGGCCAGGAATTAAACCATAGTGCCAAGGACATCCACGCTGACGGTTCTGATGCGGATTTTGCACAAGCTCTTAACGCCAAACGTGGAAAACTCAATTTGCCGCCTGCCGGTGCAAAAGAACAATGGGAGAAAGTAGATGAGGAACTTGTCCTTAAGCTGAATGCGCTAATAGGGAACAGTACGCTGGAACACAAACTTGACACATACGGAGACATCATATACTCTATCTGCAGGGACACTTATGGAGTGAAGCAGCCAAAGACAAAAACGCCTCCCCAGAAATCCAGAAGACAGCAACAGATGGAGAGCATCCGGAGGGAGAAAAGGAAGCTTAAAAAGCGAATGAAAACTGCCTCAGAATTCGAGAAGCAAGGGCTCCTGGAACTCTGGAAAGATCTGAAGGCCAAACACAATGCTCTCAGCAAAGTGGAATCAGCAAGGCGAAGAAAGAGCAAAAAGAAGAAGACTCAAGATCGTTTCTTCAAAGATCCCTTTGACTTTGCAAGAAAGCTGTTTGAACAACCCAAATCAGGGACTCTCACAGTGGGCAAGGAAACCCTAGAGCAGCATCTCAGGGAAACATATTCCGATTCTCAGCGCGAGGCACCACTTGAAATCCAAAATCTGGTTTGGCCTGCAGCGCCAGAAGGAAAATTCAATAACAAACCACCAACACTGGATGAAGTGAAGAACGTAGTAAAGAAAGCCAGAGCCAAGTCAGCACCTGGACCAAACGGAATACCATACCTGCTCTACAAGAAATGCCCAAAAGTGCTCGAGTGGCTCCACAAGATGATTCGATCAGCATGGAGGAACCAGAAGCTCAGCGACCAATGGATGAGAGCTGAAGGAGTGTACATTCCGAAGGAGCAGAACTCCAGCAGCATCAATCAGTTCAGGCCAATATCACTTCTGAACGTCGAGGGGAAAATCTTCTTCTCTGTTATGGCAGCAAGATTGACAAAATACCTGACTGAAAACAAGTATCTGGATATGTCAGTCCAAAAGGGAGGCATACCAGGAATGCCTGGATGCTTGGAACATGCCACGTTGATTTGGGATGCCATCCAAAAAGCAAGAACAGAGAAGAGAGACATTGACGTAGTTTGGCTTGATCTGGCGAATGCATATGGATCAGTTCCACACGATATGATCCAGCTGGCTCTTGAAATGTATCACATCCCAGAAAACATCCGAACAATGCTGAGGAAGTATTTCCAAGGGTTCTCAATGCGGTTCTCTACCAAAGAATACACCACGGACTGGATAGACCTAGAGGTGGGCATTGCAATGGGCTGTGCAATCTCTCCCATACTGTTCGTGTTGGCAATGGAAGTCATCTTGAAAGCTGCAATGAAGAGTTCAGGTCCAGTGAATCTGGGAGATGGATACCAGATGCCTCCTCTGAAAGCTTTCATGGATGACACAACAGTCTTGTCCACGGATGAGGAAGAGACACACCAAATCTTAAAGCAGCTGGATGAGCTGGTGGCCTCTTCAAGAATGAGGTTCAAACCTAAGAAATCCCGAAGTCTCTCACTGCGAAAAGGAAAAGTGGCAGATTCAGTCAAATTCATGGTAGCCAACCAAGCCATCCCCACTGTCACAGAAGAGCCAGTAAAAAGTCTCGGAAGATGGTATGATGACTCCCTGAAAGACACACAAAGGGGATGTGAAACCAAGCAAACAGCAGAAGAAGGCCTGAAGAAAATAGATAACTGCGGACTGCCAGGCAAATACAAAGTCTGGTGTCTACAGTTCATGCTGATACCAAAGCTGCTGTGGCCACTGCTAATCTATGACATTTGCACAAGCACAGTCGAAGCAATGGAAGCCAAAATCAACAAATACACAAGAAAATGGCTCGGTGTCCCACCTGGTCTCACTGATGTTGCATTCTACTGTCGTCAAGCAATGCTGAAGCTACCTCTGAAATCCATAGTGGAGGAATACAAAGTTGGAAAAGCAAGACTGTTGAGCATGCTGGAGGAATGGGAGGACAATATCGTGAGAGCAGTTCATCCAAAGCTGAGAACTGGCAGAAAGTGGAAAGTCCAAGAGGCTGTAAACAATGCCAAGAGAAACCTCAGCGTCAAAGAAATAATTGGACACACGCAAACCAACAGACAGGGACTGGGAGCAACAAAAATGCAGTGGTGGTCCAAAGCCAAAGGGAAGGAAAAAAGAGACATGATCATACAGGAGTTGAAGGAAGAAGAAGATGTCAAAAGAGTGCAGAAGGCAGTCCAGCAAGGTCAACAGGGGCAATGGACAACATGGGACAGTGCACTCCAAAGAAGTCTCAGCTGGAACGATATGTGGCACATGGCTCCTCTAAGGATAAGCTTCCTCCTCAGATCTGTATATGACCTGCTCCCCTCGAATGCAAACTTAGTGAAATGGGGGAAAGCAGACGACCCAGCATGTCCGCTCTGTCAGAAGAAACAAACAGTGGAACATGTCCTAAGCTCTTGCAAAGTAGCGCTAGCCCAAGGAAGGTATACATGGAGGCACAACCAAGTTCTGAAAGTGATCACAGATGTGGTTAGCGAAAAAACCATGACCCCAAACGCACCAATTGCTATGACAACGTTCTACAAAGCAGGAGGGAAACAGGTCTGGCCCGAAAGGGCTATGACAACCAGCACATTGCCAAAGGGTCTTCTGGATGGAGCAGTCGACTGGGAGTGTACAGCAGACCTCCCAGAGTGGAGAAATTACCCAGATGTCATCAGCAAGACAGGCATGAGACCAGACATCGCTCTCCACTCTGACTCCTCGAAACAAGTGATTCTGATAGAACTCACTGTGCCATACGAAAGCAGAATGGAAGAAGCACATATCTACAAGACCGAAAAATACGCCGGTCTTGCCAGCACCCTGAAGAAAGCAGGTCTGCGGGTCAAAATCTTCGCCATAGAGGTCGGGGCAAGAGGGTTTGTGGGCACCTCCGCTTATGATCTCATGAAACAACTCGCCATTTCTGGGAAGAAGAGGACTAGAGCCCTTAAAGCGATGGCAGAGGCAGCAGAAAGGAGCTCAAGCTGGATCTGGGCAAGGAGGAACCAAAAAAGTGAACTTCATAAGGATTAAATTCCCTACAGATGATGTGTGCCCCGTTAGCACATTGGTAAAACCGCGTACCGCAGTTCTGAAGCGCAGAATCGCCCAGGTTCGATCCCCGGCGTGGGATAAAAAAAAAAAAATAGACAACAGCAGAAGGGCATCCAGGAGTCATGACCTGGATGTGGCCCGGCCCCCCGAGAGTGTAAGGAATTCAGGGCCGAAACACTTGTCTAAAGGGGGTTACTTCTCTGAAGACCTTCTGTTGTCTAGCTCTCCCTAGAGTTTCTTTCTACCTATCTCCTGCCCGTGTGTCTGTCTCTCATACAAAAGGAAATTTAAAGTGAACCCGAACAAGACTACAATTATCTTTCGAAAAGGCGGCTTTTGAGAGAAAGAATGAACTGGGATTTTTGGCAGTATTCCAACATGCCTGGATTGCTTGTTGTTAAACATCAGAGATTCAGGTGGGTGATTCTCTTTGCTGCCGCTCTCATCAATCCTCCCATCGACCACCTGGTTTAGGGTATTAGATGAGGAGGAGGAAGACTATGATATCAGATTAGATACTTCTGTTCTGAATACGTTCACTTAGAGACAGGCTTTGTCACACCAATTTAAACAATCAAAAAGTCAGACCCACAGCTTCAGTTTCAGGTGACTTCTCCGCGCTCAGAACGAATTCCACATGCACTAACGTCACAGGTGCTATGTGTATGGTGATAATGAAAGAAGGCTTAAGCCTGCACATAAGCCCATAAGTAAATCAGCGTCTCCTTTTGAAGACATAACGATGTGATCCATGGTGGTAGGTCACAATACGTGTCAGATGAAAACTGTCTGCCTGTGTCATGACCAAAGTTGTGGACGACTTGGACATCACCCTTTGAGGACTTTACAACTTAGCTGCACGTTCGTTCCTTATTTCTTTCAACGTCTATTCACATATGTGCTTTCAGACGATTAGCTGCACATGTGTCTAGGTATGTGCTTTCAGACGATTAGCTGCACAGTGTCTAGGTATGTGCTTTCAGACGATTAGCTGCACATGTGTCTAGGTATGTGCTTTCAGACGATTAGCTGTACAGGTGTCTAGGTATGTGCTTTCAGACGATTAGCTGCACAGGTGTCTAGGTATGTGCTTTCAGACGATTAGCTGTACAGGTGTCTAGGTATGTGCTTTCAGACGATTAGCTGCACAGGTGTCTAGGTATGTGCTTTCAGACGATTAGCTGCACATGTGTCTAGGTATGTGCTTTCAGACGATTAGCTGCACATGTGTCTAGGTATGTGCTTTCAGACGATTAGCTGTACAGGTGTCTAGGTATGTGCTTTCAGACGATTAGCTGCACAGGTGTCTAGGTATGTGCTTTCAGACGATTAGCTGTACAGGTGTCTAGGTATGTGCTTTCAGACGATTAGCTGCACAGGTGTCTAGGTATGTGCTTTCAGACGATTAGCTGCACATGTGTCTAGGTATGTGCTTTCAGACGATTAGCTGCACATGTGTCTAGGTATGTGCTTTCAGACGATTAGCTGCACAGTGTCTAGGTATGTGCTTTCAGACGATTAGCTGCACATGTGTCTAGGTATGTGCTTTCAGACGATTAGCTGCACACGTGTCTAGGTATGTGCTTTCAGACGATTAGCTGCACATGTGTCTAGGTATGTGCGCACTAAAATACAGTGTTGTTTGTCGTAAAAACGACCCATTTAACCTGTACATTGGCTGTACATCGTGGGTGAAACTGCGACCATATTCGTAGATCTTTAAAAATTTTAACATTATTATCTTTAAGGCATTTATCGGTTTAGTCAATGCATGACACTATGTTTACAATCATAGGACTGTCTGGACTACGTTACTGTAACCAGAAAGAAAAACAGGAGAAAAAGAGTAAGAACGCGTATTTAATACAACAAGACCAGACAGGCGCAAGGTTTCGGCCAAGTGGCCATTTGTCAAGCGTAAGATCACAAACAAACAAACACCAGATACAAAAATTAGGAGAAAAAGACTGAAACGTCCCTGCTGCTCCGTCCAGTGTAAGAAAAGGAATAAACTGGACTACTTTACTGTAACTCTCTCTTATCTGGGTTTTCTGATGGCAAGCTATCCTAAGTTCCAGCGAGTTCGAAGCGACGAAGCTCGACTTGTCTTACATAAGAACAAACGGTACAGCACGAAAGCACTCGTGTAAAGACTACATTGGCCTCCAATCAAAGAACGACTTCTGTGCATTATTACCACACTCTGCTTTCAGTGGTTACATTTGAGTACCATACTTACATATATCTACTACGTGTCAAATGGTCGGATAGAAGAACTAATGAAAGTGTCCTGGAAGAACTTGATACCACCAGAAAAACTACTAGCACACATCAACAAGAGAAGACTAAAATACATGGGCCATGCGTCACACAACAAGAACACGGACCTCATGGCAACCATATTTCAATGGCTAAATTTGAGTACCATACTTACACATATCTACTACGTGTCAAATGGACAGTTAGAAGAACTAATGAAAGTGTCCTGGAAGAACTTGATACCACCAGAAAACTACTCATAGACATCAACAAGAGAAGACTAAAAATACATGGGCCATGTGTCACGCAACAAGAACACGGACCTCTGGCAACCATTTTTCAATGGCTAAATTTGAGTACCATACTTACATATATCTACTATGTGTCAAATGGACAGTTAGAAGAACTAATGAAAGTGTCCTGGAAGAACTTGATACCACTAGAAAACCACAAGCAGGCATCAACAAGAGAAGCTAAAATACATTGGCCATGTGTCACGCAATGAGAACATGGACCTCATGGCAACCATTTTTCAATGGCTAAATTTGAATACCATACTTACATATATCTACTACGTGTCAAATGGACAGACAGAAGAACTAATGAAAGTGTCCTGGAAGAACTTGATACCACTAGAAAACCACAAGCAGGCATCACCAAGAGAAGCAAAATACATTGGCCATGTGTCACGCAATGAGAACATGGACCTCATGGCAACCATTTTTCAATGGCTAAATTTGAATACCATACTTACATATATCTACTACGTGTCAAATGGACAGACAAAAGAAATAATGAAAATGTCCTGGAAGAGCGTGATGCCCACCAGAAAACCACTAGCAGGCATCAACAGGAGAAGACTAAAATACATTGGCCATGTGTCACGCAAGAAGAACACGGACCTCATGACAACCATCTTCCAATGGCTAAATTTGAGTACTACATGTATACTTACATGTATCTACTACGTGTCAGATGGACAAATAGAACTAATGAAAGTGTCCTGGAAGAACTT
>CM060313.1:4654455-4684455 GCA_030674185.1 Monoplex corrugatus | reverse complement strand
TTCTTAACTTATTAAAGCCCAGCAGACTGCACAAAGCCCAGCAGACTGCACAAAGCCCAGCAGACTGCACAAAGCCCAGCAGACTGCACAAAGCCCAGCAGACTGCACAAAGCCATATCAAGGCTATAATCATATCAAAACGTACACAATGTCCAGTTGGGAAAAAACAAAAATGGAGAGGAAAATTAAGTACACATATCAAGGCATGCGCGTATAGAATCTAAGGATGTGCTCCTGGTGTTGACCATTCCGTCCAAGTTTTCACCAGCATATTTCAAAAGTCAAACCTGAATACAAATGTGAAAATAACTAAAGACACTAAAGTATACATACAAATGGCTTAAATTATCTAAAATTGCTCCTGCATTGCATATTTCCTTAGAGCCAAACATGCAGTCAGTAGATGTATCCAATTATCAATCCTAAGAGAAAATATGTAAGATTTCTAGAAGACATGCAGGTGAATAGACGAGCAAGGCAGAAAATGATAGAAAGAGATGACAGAAAACAAAGAAAGAAGGAGGAAACAAAGAGGGTGACAGAAAAGAGGAAAGTTCTAGCTGCTGCTGCTGCTCCTGCTGCTGCTGACAATAATAATAATAGCATAGTATGTGAAATGATTCAGTATTTGTCTTCTCAAATTATAGTATGTAGGGTATGATTTTTTTTAACTCAAGCGAGGGAAAGTAAATTGTCTGACTTATCATTTAATGGTAAGAACAAACAATCAGGAAGACAAAGACAGAGAGAAAGACCATTTATTCGACAGATTTGATTGTTTGGTCTGAAACAATGTACACGAAGTAACCATGTCACGGTCACTTTTCGTTTTACAGCCCATTCTGGGATCTTGGGACAAATGAATGATCAAAAATCACATACACATGCTCACTCATGAAAGTGACTGATGGAAGTGAATATTATTATTCATTATTATGCGTATTCTCTTCCAGTCAGTTACTTATTCAGGCAGGTGATCAGTTGACTGTGAAGAGGCTATTGTCCATGGCGACAGCAGAGGGACATCCAGGAGTCATGATCTGGATACAACCCAGTTCCTTGAGAGTGTAAGGCGTTTAGGGCCACAATACTCGCTTGGGTTTCTTGATATTGCTTCTATTGTATGTTTGAAAATGTTGGCGAACAGAGAAGGTTGTTTCAAAGTTGCCTGCTGGTAATCTTGTTTCTTCGTTGTACATATCAGAAGTACACTGTCCCAAGTCTTACGCACGGAGTATGGACTGAGTGATAGACTTGGTGACTAAGTTCGTTTTGATATCTCAGCAGTGGTAGACTTGGTGATACCTCAGCCTTCAGCTAAATCCAAACTAGGAGACACAACGATTTGAAAAACAGAAGATCAAATGTGTTCAGCAGCACAACAAACATCAAAATCCTATCAGATATCAGCAATGTACACTGACAGACTGAGATTAGCGAACTTACTCTTTTTCTCCAATGCTTTCTCGCCTTCTCTCCCTCTAGTTCCCAAGCTGCCCACTGTACTTAAGCCAACGGCACTTTCTAGAATGTCACAGGACACACTCCTAAACGAACGTAGTGGACTAAAGTTATTACACCAAGAACACCATTATTTCACCCTAGAACGTGACTATTTCACGTAGAACTTCAGATGTCTGTGAAAGGTAAAGTACGTGACTGGTGAGATAACTGTTGACATGTTGAGGGGTTGTTCTGAGTGCATGGACTGGAATGTCTCTATGCAGGCCACTGACCGTGTGTGTGTGAATGAAAATCCTACTGTGCTGTCTAAGAAGATTAACAGTCGAATGTCTAAGAAAATTAAAGTCTTTCAAATTGAGCAAACAGATGCTCCAGATGTGTTAGGTATTTGTTTTCTGTAATATTTTGACCTTTTGACTGTGTGTTAAAGAGTAAACTTGACCACACATGACAAAGACCGGCCTGAAAAAGTCAGTTGGAAAGCTGGAGGGAACAAGACACATCGTCATCATCATCATCATCATCATCATCATCATTATGTGCCATGCCGCATGGTGTTGGCGATCATGGCCCTCCATATGAATCTAGTGTTTGTCAGTGCAACCTCTGTCCTCATCCACTCTGCAAAACTGCCTAATATCTTCTCCCTGGGTCCACCTGTTGCTCTTTTCCCTTCAAGCCTTTTCGCTGTGACTAGATACTCAAATTTCTCTCGCCTCATAAGATGTCTCATAAATGTTGTTTGTCTTTTCCTAATCGACATTGATGTTCTTTTTGTATTTGCTTCTTTCAAGACTGTCTCGTTTGTTTCTCACTGTCCATGGGACTTCCTAGAAGATTTCCGGTGCCTCAATCTTGTTCTGACTTCTCTTGTTGGCTGTCCAGGCTTTGCATCTGTACAACAGTACTGGCTCTATACAACACGAAATAACTGTCTTCCTGATGTTAACTGATAGGCATTTGTTGATAACGACGATTTTCATTTCTTGAATGAACGCTGTTTTAGCTAGGCCCAACTCTGCTGACTATTTCTAATTTGCATCTGCCGTCTGATGAGATGACCATTCCCGGATATATAAACTAATCAGCTTTTCTCAATGTTGTGGCGTTTGCTGTTATTTTACAAAGGGGATTTTTTAATTGATTACCACGACTTCAGTCTTCTTATTTTTTTTATCTCTACCCCTATATTTCTACTCACTATAATTATTACATTCACAAGATTCTGCAGATCTTTTTCATTTTCTGCAATTAGAACGATGTCATCTGCATTATGAAGAGTGTTTATCATTCTTCCTCCAACCTTTATCCCAGGACATTCTTCTAGGTTTTTCATGATCGTTTCACTGTAAGTGAAAACAAATCTGGTGACAGAACACATCCCTGCCTAACCCCTCTTTGATATTTTGAAAAGAGCTTATATCATTTTCTACTCTCACTACTGCTGTTGTTCCCATACATATTCCTTATAATTTTCAGGTCTTTTCTATCAATATTAAGTTTTTTCAGTTGGTTGATCAATTCTTCGTGTCTTACCGGATCAAAAGTCTTGATATAATCAACAAAACATAAACATAAATGCTTGTTGAAGTCAACTGATCTTTCTATGAGAGTTCTTAGGATGGGTATGGCATTAATAGTTCTTTTCCTATCAATAAATCTACATAGTTCTTCTGCTATTTTTGTTTTGATTCTGTTCCTTGTCCTCATCACAGTTCTTCTTTGAAATGGAATGAAAACTGATTTTGACATAACTTGAGGGGTTTTCCGATGTCAACTTTTATTTAGGATGTCTGTTACCTTTTGAATACCAAATTCATCTAGAGCCATAATCATTTCTATAGAAATAGTGTCTGGTATTGGGGCTTTTCCCTCTTTCTTTTAACGCGAATCGAACGCGTCTTTCATTAATGATGGTCCTTCAACATTTTTTCTTATGATGTGTTCTTTCTCTCTGTATCATCAAGAAACTCTTCAATTTACTCTCCCCATCTTTGTGATATTTTGTCTTTTCCCATAATAATCGTACCATCTTTCGATTTTAAGCAACCAGTTGATATGCATGTCTTTTTCCTGTGGACAATTTCTTAAATGTTTCTGTACATAACCTGAGGTCTATTTGTGTTCATCATCATCATCATCATCAGGTGCCCTGCCGCATGGCGTTGGCGACCATGGACTTCCATCTGTCTCTATCTCCCCCACCCTCCTCGTCCCCAGCCACTCTGCAAGTCCGTCCAGCATTTTCTCCCTGGGTCTACCTAGTGCTCACTTTCCCTCCAGTTTTCCCGTTGTGACCAGGTGCTCCAAATCCCTTTTCCTCATAAAATGGCCTATAAATGCTGCTGTCTTTTCCTAATCTTCCTTATGAGTATTCTACTTGTGTCTACCTCCATCAAGACTGTCTCGTTTGTTTTCTTTGCCGTCCATGGAACTCTCAACATTCTTCTTAGAAACTACATCTCGGCTGCCTCAATCTTGTTCTGGCTTTGCTTGTTGACTGTCCACGCCTCACATCCGTACAACAGTATTGGTTCCATATAACATTCAAGGACTCTCTTTCTGATGTTAATTGATAGGCATTTGTTGGTAAGAATGCGTGTCATCTTCTTGAATGCTGATTTGACTTGGCCAATTCTGCTGGCTATTTCTGATGTGCATCTGCCGTCTGATGAAATGATCGTTCCCAGGTATTTGAATTTATCAACCTGTGTCAAGGTTGTGCCATTTGCTGTTATTTTGCACGAGGGGATTTCATGTTTTTTACTGATCACCATGACTTCAGTCTTCCTGCTGTTTAGTTCCAGCCCCTTACCTTTGCTTTCTATTTCTAGTATATTCACCAGGTTTTGTAGGTCCCTTTCACATTTTGCAATTAGCACGGTGTCATCTGCGTATCGAATGTTGTTTATCATTTTCCCTCCAACCTATTTGTGTTGGCCTGTGTAATTTCCTTATTTATCTTTCTGTATTCTTTCTTTTTTCCTTTTACCTTTCTTCATTCATCCATCCAAGCCTAAAATTTCTTTTGCCATCCAACGTTTTTGCTTTTCTTTCAACTCTAAGGATTTCTTTCTTTACAAACTTCATTTATCTAGTTTCCCAAACTTGTCTATTGTTCCTCATTGTCAGCAATGTTCTCCAGTACTCTGAAATTGTTTTGAACATATACACTACATTTTGCAACAGATTGATTCATGTCTTTAAGAGTCCAAGATTTCATTTGATGTTATCTTCAGTCTGTTTTTCTCTTAAGTTTCAGTCTAATTTTCCCTATTACAGGACTGTAGTTACTGTTCCAGTCTGTGCAATCTGGTAACGTTTTTGTTACCAGTAAAGAATTTCTAAATCTCTTATTTGTCAGGATGTAATCAATTTGATTTCTCGTGCTGTCTCCTGAATTCATCTACGTCCATTTGCTACTTGTCTACAAGGATGCATGCATGAAATAGTGATGCTTTTAAATTTTGTGTGGATCCATGGACATTATGGGTGAATTTTACTGAGTGGGTTTAATCCCTTACTGATGTGTGTTTGATAAGTTTATGTTTATATTTATTCATGGTACTCAGTAAAAAAACCAAATCTTCTCATGCAAAAGAACACAGGAAGATCAACCAGACGACAATGTCGAGTACATAGAGAAGTACATCATCGTCAGATCACTCCTTAAGCGACGAACAGAAAGGGATGACTACCACCCTCTATCCAGAGAGCAGGAAATGATCAGATCAATGCCCATATAAACCGCTTCAAATTAAAACTGTTGTCTCCTTCACCCAACCTGAACCTGTGATCAGCAGGATCAGATAGCTGAACATAATCTATCTATCTATTATATAATATATATATATATATATATTAATATATATCATCATCATCATCAGTGTCTTGCCACATGGCTTTGGCGATCATGGCCTTCCATCTGTTTCTATCTTTTGTTGCCTCAAGCATCTCTTCCACCCTCTTTGTCTTCAGCCACTCTGCATGTCCGTCCAATATCTTCTACCTGGGTCTACCTGGTGCTGTCTTTCCTTCCAGATTTCCCGTTGTGACCAGGTGCTCCAATTTCCCTTTCCTCATAAAATGGCCTATAAATGTTGCCTGTCTTTTCCTAATCTTCCTCAAAAATGATCTTCTTGTGTCTGCCTCCATCAAGACTGTCTCGTTTCTTTTCTTTGCTGTCCATGGAACTCTCAACATTCTTCTTAGAAATCACATATCAGCTGACTTAATCTTGTTCTGACTTTGCTTGTTGACTGTCTACGCCTCACAACCGTATAACAGTATTGGTTCTATATAACATTCAAGAACTCTCTTCCGGATGTTAATAGGTAGGCATTTGTTGGTAAGAATGCTTTTCATCTTCTTGAATACTGGTTTGGCTTGGCCGATTCTGCTGGCTATTTCTGATGTGCATCTGCCGTCTGGAGAACCGATCATTCCCAGGTATTTAAACTTATCAACCCGTCTGAAGGTTGTGCCGTCTGCTGTTATTTTGCATGAGGGGATTTCATGGTTTTTTTTTTACTGATCACCATGACTTCAGTCTTCCTGCTGTTTAGTTCCAACCCCTTACCTTTGCTTTCTCTTTCTAGTATATTCACACGGTTTTGTAGATCCCTTTCATTTTCTGCAATTAGCACGGTGTCATCTGCGTATCGAATGTTGTTTATCATTTTTCCTCCAACCTTTAATCCAGGATCTTCCCCTAGGTTTCTCATGATGTTTTCGCTGTAAAGTGAAACAGATCTGGTAACAAAACACAACCCTGTCTGACTCCTCTTTTGATGTTTTGGAAAGAGCTTTTATCGTTTTCTATTCTCATTGCAGCTGTTTGTTCCCAATACATATTTCTGATTATTCGTAGATCTTTTCCATCAATATTGAGTCTTTCTAGTTGGTTGATCAGTTCTTCATGTCTTATCCAATAGAAAGCCTTGGTATAATCAACAAAGCATAAATATAAATCCTTATTCATCTCAATTGACCTCTCTATGATAGTTCTTAGGATGTATATGGCATTAAAAGTTCCCTTCCCTTTCACAAATCCACACTGTTCATCTGCTATTTCTCTTTTAATTCTATTCCTTGTCTTCATCATGATTATTCTTAATAGGATTTTTGTTAAATGACTCTTCAAACTGATTGTGCGATGGAGTTCGCATTCTATAGCCCTTGTCTTCTTTGGATGTGCAATGAAAATTGATTTTGACATATCTTAGGGGATTTTTCCAGTGTCATAAATTTCATTTAGGAGGACTGTTATTTTTTTATGGCAAATTCCTCCAGGGCTTCAATCATCTCTGTAGTAATGTTGTCTGGTCCTGGGGCTTTTCCTGGTTTCATCTTTTTAGTGTTGCTCTAACTTTATCTTTCGTCATGGGTGGTCATTCAAAGTTCTTTCAAATAATGTGTTCTTCGTTTCTGTCATCTTCAAAAAGGTCTTTAATGTACTTTCCCCATCTGTCTAATATTTTGTCTTTTTCCATGATAAGCGTACTATCTTTCTTTTAAGCAACCAGTTGATGTGCATGTATTTTTCCTGTGGACAAATTCTTCAATTCGTCTGTACCTACCCTGAGGATCCGTTTTGTGTCGGTCTTCTATTTCTTTGCATTTTGTTTTCAGCCAAGCTTCCTTAGCTTCATTGCACCTATTCCTGATTTCTTTGTTTATATTTCTGTACATCTCATCGTTTCTCTTTGCCTTCCTCCTTTCCTCCATCAAGCCTAAAATTTCTTTCGTCATCCAGTTCTTTTTTGCTTTTCTATCTACTTCAGAGATTTCTTCACAAGCTTCATTTATCGAATTTCTCAACTTTGTCCGTTGTTCCTCACTGTCACTAACGTCTTCCAGAGCACTCAAGCTGTTTTGAACATGTACGTTACATTTTTTATGTATCACTTCATTTGTCTTTAAGAGTTCAAGATTTAGTTTGATGTTGCTTTTCGTTTGTTCTTTTCCTTAATTTCAGCCTAAATCTTCCCACTACAGGACTGTATTCACTGTTGCAGTCTGCGCCTGGTAGTTTTTTGTTGACAGTAAAAAATTTCTAAATCTTTTGTTGATCAGGAGGTAGTCATCCAAGTCCATTTCCTTCTATTAGGCTGCTCAAACCAGTTGTTTCCTACTATGAACTCATTCATCTGTGCCCATTCTACAAGTTTCCCTCCCCTTTCATTTTGTGTACCAAGGCCATGGGGTCCAACTATATCCTCCACCCTATCCTGTCCCACTTTACATTAAAATCTTACATTATTACTGTAACTTCTTGTGCTTTACATTGGCCTTTGGCCATCTCTAATACTTCGTAGAAGTTGTCGATGTCTTCCTGACTACTTGCAGATGTTGGTGCATACACCTGAATGATATTGATATCAAATGGCCTGCCTCCCAATTTAACCAGCAAAACTCTGTCGGACACAGCCCACTATCCCCTAACAGCTTTTGATTTGTCCCTGTCCATTACGACGCCTACTCCTCTTTCATGTGAATTACCACCAGAGTATATCACTGTATATTCTCCCGATGATATCATGCCTGCCCCCTTCCATCTCACTTCCCCTAGTTCTAAAATACCAATGTTAAGCCTTTCCATCTCCATTCTGATATTGTTAATTTACCTTTTTGCAACAATGTTCTAATGTTCCATGTTGCGATTTTGGCATTTTTTTCTGAGGTTGAGGTTGATCGCAGTAGCTTGCTGACGGTCTGGTGTCACCTGCGCAGCATGACGGTCCCTACCGGACGAAGGTGCTCCATTTATCTTTTGTCTGGCCATGATTGTGCTGGGGAAAATACGATGGTGGTTTCCCGTTGCCTTCCATCGGTTTGTTTATGGTCTCTCCGCTAGCCTTTGTCGCCCCCCCCCACGACAACCTACAAGGCAGTAGGGTGATTTTTTTCCAGGGTGAACTCCCTTAGCCTTATTCTCTCCCGATATGCCCACAAGGCAGTGGAGCTATTTACCCATAGCTTGGGAGTCTGGTTCGTGGGCACCAGGGCATATCCACACGCCGGTGGGCCTGCATGCCGCACGTCTGGGGCCCAGACCTCCTCCGAGCCCCTCGAGATATAGCCTGAGTCCTTGAGGTACTTAGTTACCTCATGTCACCACGACACATGTATTGCAGCGATGTTACCTCTATCAAGTGGAACAGCAGGAGACATGGCCGATTACAATACCCTGGCAGTGGCAGTGACTTCAAAATCTTTCCGATTCATCGCCAGTAGGTCAGGCATATATTGTGTAAAGCTAACAGTACAATCCATCTACGTTATTAGAGTGAGGCATTTTGGTACAAAGAGAACCATCTGTTTTCATCTGTACAAACGAATGTTGAACATGTGAAACAAAAAAATATCAAAATTATTTAAGTTGCATCCAAGCGGTCAAACAGCGAGGAATGAAACACAGTCTGCTTGAAATTGAAAATATCCACTAATTTCAGCATTATGCTCTTCAATTTTGTGCCTGTTTTTCAGCTTTATGTCACAGCAAAAAATCTTATAAAGATTAACTTAACTTACATTTACACGCATACATTTTTAGTGAATATGATCATGAGGTTAAAAAAAAAAGTAAAACTGCGTCTGTCCTAAATCCTTGTTTTGCGCCAAGTAATACAATAGTTTCATTTGGTTTCATATTATTAAAATCCGAAGGACACCTTTCATTTAACAACTTTTCAAATTTTAGCCAAATTGCACAAAGCGACACATCTCTACAAGAAGTGTTTAATCTTATCTTTTTGTTACCTATACAAACTGCACAGATTTGTGTTGATGATATTTATTTATTTCAAAACCATGTTGTTGCAAGCATTCTGCAGATAGTTGGAAGTTGGAACCATATAAGTCTCGTGTCCTTAATATTGTGAAAAAAGGCTTTTTCCGAGCAGTTGTACAATACACTTTCTCATTCTATTTTGACGAACTGTTTGGTTGTTATATTTGACATCAAACTATCAAAATATAGTGTAATATATTCTTGAATTTAGAGTTGAGAGTTTTCAGAGCGAGGGTCGTTTTCGATGACCTTGACTATATTGCTTTTCTTTACATAGTCGTTTGTTTCTTTTTTGTTTATTGATTAAACACATCCAGCGAAAGTAATGACCAAGTGAAACAAGCCACTGTCACACGAACGTTGAATCTTCAAGAATGATTAACTTGTCTTTGTGATTGACAGTGGCAATGAGATGGTTGAACTCTTCACAGAAAGCTTCTTTGCCATCTTCAGGATTGTCGTCATTGGGGCATAAGCTCTGATGACCGTAACAAAACACATTTTTGTGAGCTGAGAAACGCAAGGTCGTCAAGTTTTCACTGACACCATAGTGTAAGCTCTCCAGCGTCCTTGCAAGATTGATGGGTATGGCGAATCCAATATCAGAAGTTCTGTGATCATCTTTGGGCTGTCCAGTGCAGTAGAAGATGTAGCCTACTCCAACTTCTCTTGAGCTGGATTTCACGTGCAATTCAGTCAGGGCGGCTATGTCAACTATACTGCACTCCAAGATTCTGGCAATCAGTGCTGCATACTGGAGTTAGAGAAGTTTCCTTTCTTCTGTTGTTTGTACTATTGTGACAGCAAAGCTTGATGACAAGGCAGATACGGCTATCTGGTAGGTACGTGTGAAGGGTTCCTTTTCCCTCCACCCCCTCCTTATTTAGGAAGAGTAATGTTGTCACTGGAAAGAGCTGCTTTGTCGCGGTGGAAGGATCTGAACAGCGCATCTGTCCCAGGTCTGTGGTGGGTGACCACCACCCCTCAACCATCTACGTGCAGAGTCACAGCTAGAGACTTGCAGAAGCATCCTTTGCCTGTCCCTGTCAGTATTTCTCCTTTAACGAAGGACTTTGTCCAAGCTGGTGATTGAATGCCCATTGCTCCAGCTTGCCTGTAGTTGTCTGACCAGCACGGAGAATGTTTGAAGTCTCGCTCATCATCAAAAGAAGGTTACATCAGTCTCAATCAGCATCAACACAAGACTACATCGATTTTATTCATCGTCAAAAGTCACATCAATCTCATTCATCATAAATAACAGGTTACATCGATTTTATTCATCGTCAAAAGTCTCATCAACCTCATTCATCATAAAAAGCAGGTTACATCGATTTCATTCATCGTCAAAGATGATATAATGTCATTCATCATAAAAAGCAGGTTAAGTTAATTATAGTCATCATCAAAGGTCACATAAATTTCATGCATCGTCAAAACCAAGTTACATCAATTTCATTCATCATCAGAAATAACCTGAATGTCATTATTGATCAAAAGAAGGTTACACCGATTTCATTCATCACGAAAAATTACCATCAATCTCATTCACAATTAAAAGAAAGCTTCATCAGTGTCATTCGTTATCAAAAGAAGGCTGTATCAGTCTAATTCATTATAAAAAGGCCAACGCTACATCAGTCTCATAAAAAGCCAAACCTGTATAAAAATCCAATACTGTGTCAATGTTATCAATCATCAACAAAGCACAACATGATCAGAAACACCAGTGACATTCAGGTTCAAGTCATCCTTGATACACATAAGCAGGGAGTCCTCTAGCCCCCAACCCAGTGACTTTAAACAATGACCCAGCCAGTGGGTATTTCTGTAACTGATCTTTGATGTAGTTGGCGGAAGTGACGTATAGCTCGTCCAAATTTTTCCCGCCCCAACACACAGATGTTACCTGCCCGGCTGGGATGTAGATCTTCTGTAGAGTTTTACCTTCAGTGACAAAACACAGGAGGTACTTATCAATCAAGGACATAATCTACAGCTTGTATTGCAGGTTTATGAACACAATATTATCCCAGAAACATACCAGAGAAGGTAATAAAATGGAACAGATTCAAAAAAAGAACATCACTGAACCAGAATAAGATGCGTGAGGATTATACTACTGACAAGAAGTACAAGACAGGACAGGGGAAAATCAATTTTATCAAGGTGTAAAGCACATGACATTCTGTAAGTGATGCAAGTCAAAATTCATGCATGCTTCATCGATTTGTCTGTAAATCAAAATTGAAATTTATGTATGTTTCATCCATTTGTTTGAAACTGAAAATGTGTGTATGTTTCATCCATTTGTCTGTACAACAAAAATAAAATTTGTGTATGTTTCATTGATTTGTTTGTAAATCAAAATTAGAATTTATGTGTGTTTAATCGATGTTTGTAAACAAAAATTAAATTTGTGTATGTTTCATCAATTTGTTTGTTAATCCAAATTGAAATTTGTGTATGTTTCTTTGATTTGTTAGTAAACCAAAATTACAATTTGTGTATGTTTCATCGATTTGTTTGTAAATCAAAATGGAATTTCGTGTATGTTTCATGATTTGCTTGAAAACCAAAAGGAAAATTTGTGTGTTAATTGGAATTAGTGTATGTTTCATTCAGTTGTTTGAAAATCAAAATTATAATTTGGAGACTGGACGTTTCAACCATTTGTTTGGAAGCCTGCATCAGTGTATGTGCGTTCAGGCGCATGAATCCCTGTGTAGTTATTTGTTTACGTGCATGCGTGTAGCTGTGTGTTCGTATATATACACGAGTTCATTCAGAAGAGTGCTATCATACGCGCATCATACGCGTCCGATATTGTTGTTATCTTTTCTTGTTCTGTGTCATATTATGCTCATATCATTGACTTCTTATTGATTTATTTTTATGCACATTATTTTCTGTAAAGTGTGATATGTTTAGGAGCCTGTTTTCCTGAATGTTGCACCACATAAATGTATTTATTTATTTATGTATTTATTTATTGATTGTTATTATTATTATCATTATGATCTTCATCATCATCATCGTCATCATTATTATTAATGCTATGATCATCATCATTGTTATCAACATTACTATTATAATTATTACTGTTGTTATCATCATTATCATCATTTGCTGTCATTATTTTATCATCATCTGTATTATCATCATCATGGATTTTAGTATTGTTATTACTATCACAAGCAGTAGTAATAGTAGTAGAAGCAGTAGTAGTGCTAGTAGTAGTAGACATAGTAGTAATAGACGTAGTAGTAGTAGAATGTAATAGTAATTGTAATAGTAGTAACAGCAGCAGCAACAGCAGCAGCAGCAGCAGCGGCAGCAGCAGCAGCGGCAGCAGCAGCAGTAGCAGTAGTAGTAGTAGTAGTAGTAGTAGTAATAGTAGAAGTAGTAAGTTATCGAGTGATTCGAAAACCACCCAGGCCTTGTTCTTTCCCAGCAAAATGTATAGTCACCTCAAATTACTGATTACGTGTGCATAGTGTGATCCTTAACATATATATATATATATATATATATACTACACGTCATTATTGAAGGGCCAGGAACGTTTTTGAGTCAATTTTTGAAAGGAGAAATAACCTATTTTCTCTTACTCTTTTCTCCAATTCGTTGCCGTAACTGAATGGATAAGAGCTCAGACAACATTGCAGTTTCCTTTTGGCACGTGTTTGGGGATTTGCCGATTTGCAATGGGCGGCCCAAGGAAGACAATTTCCACACGAAATTGTCGAATCTTCAGCAGGGTCTCTCTGACGACGCAGGCAAGGTAGCGACAAAATTCGCTTTGCACGTGCAAGGCAAGCCCTTTGTGAACACTACTCCAGCCAAAGTTGCCCGCAGACGAGGATAAAAAGGACCGTTCTTGGTTCGTTTTAACCATGCTTGCAAGACGACGGATGACGGATGAGCAGCGGGGGAGAGCCCTCGCTCTGCTTGATGAAGGCCTAGCGCAGCGGGAAGTTGCTAGATGACTTGAAGTGTCGCATTCCACAATCCAGAGACTGCTGGAGCGCTTCCATGAGACTGGAGCAGTCCAGGAAAGGCGTCACACGGGTCGACCCAGAGTAACGACAAGACAGCAAGACCGCTACCTTGCCCTCTCCGTCCTGAGGGAAAGGGCATCCACTGCGGTGACCTTGAGGGGTCAGCTGAGGGACGCAACAGGTGCTAACATCAGCTGCAGCACGGTGAGAAGACGGCTACATGAGGCAAACTTGAGGTCACGGAGACCGGCCGTCCGACCCGTGCTGTCACCGGTCAACAGAGTGCGCCGCATGACCTGGGCCAGGGAGCACGTGACCTGGACAAGGCAACAGTGGGCCCGGGTCTTGCTTTCGGATGAGTCCAGGTTCACCCTGACCTTTAACGATGGCCGGGCTCGGGTGTGGCGACGTCAAGGGGAGAGGTTCGCTGACGCCACTGTCCAAGAGCATAACCGGTACGGCGGCGGGTCGGTGATGGTGTGGGGTGGCATGAGCCGTGGTACCCGGACCCCCTTGCTCCCCATTGACGGCATCCTGAACGGGGTCCGGTACCGGGACGAGGTTCTGGCGGCTGTGGCACTGCCTGCGCTTGTGGACCTTGGTCAAGGCGCCATCTTCCAGGACGACAATGCACCTGCGCATCGAGCACGCCTTGTGACCGACTTCCTGGAGCAGCATGAAATCGTCCGTATGGCCTGGCCAGCGTGCTCACCTGACCTGAACCCAATTGAACACCTCTGGGATGTGCTCGGGAGGCGCATCAGGGACAACCACCCCCCACCGGGCACCCTGGCCAGGCTGGTCGACATCCTGCAGATCGAGTGGGCGGCCATCCCTCAGGACACACTCCGTACCCTTGTGGGGTCGATGCATCGGCGCTGTGAAGCATGCATCCAGGCTCGGGGCGGACACACGCGATATTGAAAACAGATTGGCCAAATCTGACACTTTCTGTTTTTTGAAAAGGGGGGGATGTTCCTTTAAATGCATGTGCTGTTCACTAATGGGTCATTGTGCTAATTTCTTTTTCCAAAACAGGTGTGGAAATGATGAAATAAAACATAGAATCAATTCTAAACATTGTCAATTATTTCAACTTAAAATTAGAGAGGAAGGAAGAAGTGGCCCTTAAATTATGATTAGGAGTATATATATATATAATATATATATATATATGACCAGAGGTACATGTGTATGAATGGCTAGGCTCTGTTAACACGTATTCATTTGTGTACGTGTTTGAGTGTTTGTATTTTTGTGTATGTTTACCTCTGTGAGAGAGAGAGAGAGAGAGAGGGAGGGAGGGAGAGAGAATGTGTGTGTGTGAGAGAGAGAGGGGAAGAAAGAGAGAGGGGAAGAAAGAGAGAGAGAGAGAGAGAGAGAGTATGTGAGAGCGAGAGGGGGAGAGAGAGAGAAAGAAAGAGAGAGAGAGAAAGAGTTTGTGTGTGTGTGTGTGTGTGTGTGTGTTTGCGAGGGCCTGTGCTGAAGATGAGACAGAAAACAAAAACGAATTTTGGGAACTTCTTAAACACTTTAAATCTTCTCCCGTCCCTACCCTACCCCCCTCCACTTACACACACACACTCACACACACACACACGCACACACACATACAGACACAAAGCCGCACCTCCCCCACCACCACTCCAACACACATACACACACACACCACCACCTCCACTCCAGCACACACACACACACACACACACACACACACCACCACCACCATCACCACTACCACCGCTCCCCCCACACACACACCACCACCACCACTCCTATTCACACCTCACACATGCACACTCCACCACCACTCACACACACACACCACCACCACCACCACACCACCACCATACCTACGGACACACTACCCCACCACTCATAAATCTATGCACACACAGTCACACACACACGCACACACACACACACACACACAAAAACACACATGCATATGTACACACGTAAACATGGACCACACACTACTACTCCACCAACACGTCGACACTATCCACACACACACACACACACACACATAAACACACACACACACATATATATATATATATATATATATATATATATATATATATATATATATATATATATATATATATATGCACACACACACAGACTCTCCGCAGACAAACAGAAGCTGTACCTGTGTGAGGATCGAACTTGATGACAGCAGCCCCCTCCCAGCAAGCGATCCACAACTTGCCGTCTGTGTCGATGGTTATGCCGTCTTGAAAGGCTACAGGATTCACCCCACTGTCCCCTGGCAGTGTCAGCACTGTTCTCCGATTGCCTGAAAATTCATGGACGTACACTGTTAGTTTGTTTGGAGTTGGTTTGCTCAACAGGAATTCTCAACACTCACACAGTGCCGGTTCCAAATCTGCCTGCAATCATCTGGTAGACTCCCTGAGCCAGCACAAAACTCACTGTGCTGACTAGGTCTTGAAGTAGGAATGGAAGGGAAAAAGTCATACGAAGCACTAAACTGATGCCACTGGAATAACTGAAAATGAAAGGGACCGACAAAACCCTGTGAATATAATATAAATAGAAAGCAAAAATAAAGGGCTGGAATTAAATAGCAAGAAGATGGAAGTCATGGTAATCAGTGAAAAACATGAAATACCCTCATGCAACAGCAACTGGCACAACTTTGAGACAGGTTGATAAGTTTTAATATCTGGGAACATTCATCTCACCAGACAGCAAATGCACATCAGCAATAGCCAGATGAATCGGTCAAGCCAAAACAGCATTCAGAAAGATGAAAAACGTTCTTACAACAAATGCATATCAAGTAACATAAGGAAGAGAGTTTTTCAATGTCAGTTAGAACCGATACTGTTATACGGATGTGAGGTGTGGACAGTCAACATGCAAAACCAGAACAAGATTGAGGCAGCCAAAATGTGGTTTCTAAGAAGAATGTTGAGAGTTCCATGGACAGCAAAGAAAACAAACGAGACAGTCTTGATGGAGGCAGACACAAGAAGATCATTGATAAAGAAGATTAGGAAAAGGCAAGCTAAATTCATATACCATTTTGTGAGGAAAGGGGAATTAGGGCACCTGGTCACAACAGGAAAGCTAAATGGAAAGAGAACACCAGGCAGACCCAGCGAGAAAATATAGGACGAACTTGCAGGGTTGCTGAGTACAGAGAGGGTGGAAGATGTACTCGCAGCGACAAGGGATAGATGCATATGGAGGGCCATGATCGCCAACGCCATGCAGCAGGACACATGATGATGATGATGATGATGATGATGATGATGATGAATACCTGTTTCCCCTTATCTTTGACCCGTGATTTAGTATATTGTGAAAATCTGTGTGTGCTACAAGTAACTTGTCATAGTGAGGGAACAGAGCTGGCAGCTATGTGAGTGGGCTGCCCAGTAGAGAGATGAAGGCCCAGGGTATGGCAAGTGAGGGGTCTTCCATTCTGTCTTTGTTTGGTAGCTGGGCTGGACGTGGTTCGAGCGTGCTGTGTAGCTATATCCCAGGGTTTGTCATCTCCCCATCTTGGCATTTGGTTTGTAAACAGGGTAACTGATGAATGGGTCCAGATGGGTCATGCAGTGTATTGACCCCCCCCCCCCCTTACTAGATAAAGTGGCTATCATATAGCGCCAGACGGTTAGCCCGGGAGGTGACTGTCCAGAGAGTGATGAGGCATTGGTGTTCTAGGTCCCATTAAACAACTTTGGGTGTTTCTTGAAAACTTTGTAGATCTATGTCTCTGACAATCGTTTGTTAGTGTATATGCCATGTTTGCTGTGAAGTGTCGTTAGTATGCAACCTGATTTATCTACGTTAAAGGTGTTGTAAGATGCTGCATATCATCAGTCTTTGATATCATGTAGGCATGTTTTCCCTTTTCCCTCGACTTGTGATACAGTATATCATGAATCTCTCTCTCTCTCTCTCTCTCTCTCTCTCTCTCTGTGCGTGTGTGTGTGTGGTGTCTACCACAAGCAATATGCAGAGTTATGTCACTAATAGTCCGTTATTAGTGCATGCGGCGTGTTTTGTATGAAATTCTCTCTCTCTCTCTCTCAATCTATTATTGTCCCCATACATAAGAAAGGAGATGTAAACAACCCAGACAACTACCGAGGGGTTGCACTCACAAGTGTTTTAGGCAAAGTTTATACAAATATATTTAATAAACGACTTACGAAATGGGCAGAGAGGGAAGAAAAATAGTAGAAGAACAAGCAGGATTTCGATCTGGATACAGTACAATAGATCACATTTTCACACTGTACGCTTTAGTCGAAAAATACCTTCTTAATCACACTAAACTATACGTAGCATTTGTAGATTTTCGCAAAGCATTTCATTCAGTTAATAGAAATGTACTTTGGGGTATTCTGCGAAAAAATGGAGTAAATGTGAATTATATATGTCTTTTAAATGTATATATAATTCTGTATTAGCATGTGTTCGTGACAAAGATATGTACTCCAACTTTTTCGAATGTCCACGAGGAGTGAAACAAGGATGTCTCCTCAGCCCCTTACTATTTTCATTTTTCATTAATGAGTTAGCGTTAGAAATAGCCAAAAAAGGGAGACATGGTATACAGTTATTGCCTGGTGTTGTTGACGTTTTTTTTTTACTGCTATTTGCTGATGATGTAGTGCTTTTGTCAGACACTGTCATAGGGTTACAAAATCAACTAAATGTTTTAAAACATGAATCTGATAGGTTATTACTGTCTGTGAACCTAGAAAAGACGAATGTGATGATTTTCCGTAAGGGATGACATCTTTCGGGTCGAGAAAAATGGTTTTATGGTGAGTCTGAAGTTAAAGTAACAAACTCATAAATATCTAGGTATTATTTTTACAACAAAACTGAGTCTCCAAAGCGCATGGGTGGAAAGTAGCAAAAAAGGGAAAAGAGGAACGATGGAAATTTTAAGATCTTTAAGAAAATTGAACTGTACTGACTTCTCGATTTTTTGGAAACTTTTCGACTCACAAATTGAACCAATCTTAACGTATGGCTCAGAAATATGGGGTTTTTCGAGCAATCATAAAATGGAAAAGGTACATACATTTGCCATCAAACGCTTCCTTTCGGTACCATTGCATTCATCTAATAAAATGTTATATGGAGAAACTGGCCGTTATCCTTTGTTTTTGAAAACTCAAATGAAGTGTATTAAATACTGGCTGAAATTAACCCAGCTCCCAATGTCAAGATTGTGCAAGCAGGCATATGAGATGTTATTGAATCAATTAGATTCGGGTAAACAAAACTGGGCATATTTCGTTAAGAAAATGTTAACCACACATGGATTTGGTATTGTGTGGATGTGCCAGGGAGTTGGTTATGAACAAGGATTTATTTAAGAATTTAGGGATAGACTAGTTGATTCGTACAAACAAAACTGGCTCCTCAAATGGAAGAATCTGAGAAATATGATTGGTTCCTTTCCTTTAAAAATATATAAAGCCCGTAACAAATAAATGGCACAGAAGCAATCTTGCTCGTTTTAGACTAAGAGTCCTAGGGCTAAATGCAACAACAAGATGGTTTTACTCAAATTCATCGGCACACTCTATTTGTCCCATGTGTAATGTAGAGGCAGAAGATGAAATGCATTTTTTTTTGTTTGCAAGTCGTATGAAAGTATACGACAAAAATGCATAATCTTTGATGAGGACATTTCGAGTCAAAGGGTCATTACCAGAATACTCATGACTGAAGATGAAAACTATCAAAAAATCCCTCGCGAAATTTATCGCCCTTGCTTGGGAAAGTCGGAGAAAGAAAACAACACAGCAATAAATTAATGTAAGTTTATCTCCAGTGAAGATATCACTTTATACTGTTCTTATGTTTATTTGCCGGATTTAGGTCTTCCTCTTACTTATATGACTAATTTCGTCGGGTGGTCAACTGTTTCTTTAACTTTTTGTTCAACTTTTTAAATTAATGTACGTTTATCTCCAGTGAAGATGTACTTTATATTGTTTTTTTGTTTGTTTTCCGGATTTGGGTCTTCCTCTTACTTATATGACTAATTATGTCGGGTGGTTAACTGTTTCTTAAACTTTTTGTTCAACTTTTTAAATTAATGTAAGTTTATCTCCAGTGAAGATATCACTTTATACTGTTCTTATGTTTATTTGGCAGATTTGGGTCTTCCTCTTACTTATATGACTAATTACGTTGGGTGGTCAACTGTTTCTTCAACTTTTTGTTCAACATTTTGTTCAACTTTTTCCGTTCAATTTTTTCTTCATCTTTAGGGAAAAATTCAAATGGATGTAATGTCAGCCATGACTATATTTATAAAACTTTGTTTCGAGAAAACGTCGCCGAAAAATTTAATGACTTTGTTTTATGCTCCTTGCCACAAGGACAAAAATGTCAATGGCAATAAACCATTTTCAGTTTCAGTTTCTCTCTCTCTCTCTCTCTCATCTGTGAGTGTGTGTGTGTGTGTGTGTGTGTGTGTGTGTGTGTGTGTGTGTGTGTGTGTGTGTGTGCGTGCGCGCGCACGCGCGCGTGTGGAATGAGAGTTGAGTGTGACATTGTGTGTATTCATTTTAGCATTTACACAAGTTTAAAATCAAATGTATACACAATTAGTTAACGCACACGCGTGACTGATTAATAGATTTCACGAGTTTTCCTGTTACTTTCAAGCGGAAAGTAGGTTTTTTCTGGTCTACCATACTTCACTTTCATGTGCATGAACTTTCCCATGCTGGCTTAGCCTGTCTGTCTCAGTAGGTCAGTGATATACGTGATGGGGTCTCAGCACCAGAAATTATCGCATCTCCACTCAATATGAGTCGGGCCGTGTGATCTTTTGGTTAAGCAAAGGTAAGTGAGAGGGAAACGCGATTTGCACTTTTATCTGTTTTTTCACTGTGCGTGTCGACCCCAAAGACATTATGAAAATAGACCGCTGGCGTGACCACGTGACCCGTGCCGATTTGATTGTCCTAGCCGCCATGTCTGTTAAGGCTAAGTTGACACGAACATGGTGTTAACGTGCGTTGTTGTTGGGTGTTCGTTCTAGTAGCTCAGTCGATGAGAGGCTGAGCATTGACTCACAAGCACGTGTTGCGAGTTGTACTATCATTCTGATGGTGTCAGTGTGTTAATTCCTCCTTTCCAATTTTTGTGGTAAAAAAAGCACACACACACCCACCCACCCACCCACACCCACACACACACACGTGTGAGTAACTCGTTTAGGGTATGTTGGTTATAAACCTATTCCAATATCTTTTATAAAACAAGTTTAAGGTATAATCTGTTTTTAGTTGAGATTTAGTAATAGTTTATACATATATGACTGAACAACGTTTCATTTCTGATATGTTTTCTTTCCAAAAAACTACTATGCATTTTTGAATACATCTCAATGCTGCTCCTTCCGTTGTCTGTCTATTTGTCTGTCTATCCCTCTCCCTCCCTCCCTCTCTCTCTCTCTCTCTTTCAAAATGGCAAGATGAAGTGCATTTCTCTTTTCAATGTGTAGGTTCCCAGAAGGAAATAATTTCGCAATATTATCACCAAGCTTTTCCCTTATTGAGTGAAGATTATGAATAGTATTCTTTCCCCAGCAAAATTGGTCTTTGACGCTTTGAAATGTAAAAATAAAGCTTGATCAGCAGTACATATGTTGTTTCTTTGGACAAATTATTTCAAATGTGTGTTATGCTTTTGATTCCAATTCAAAAACCTGCCTCTTTCCAACAATGACTTTTACACATGCTTCTTTTTCTCAGTTTGTGTAGGTTTTTTTTTCAAATAATATTTTTCTAAAATTTTAAATATTGTAAACAATCTTTGTCGATTGTATGCACATGCCTTGTGCGGGAGTGCATTTTGATTTGAATTGTCAAGATCTTTAGCCGTATAAATACTGTTGAATAAATAAATAAATAAATAGATGAATAAACAAATAATAAATAAGTAAATAAACAAATAAATGGTTAAGTGTTATTCACATATCTGGACAAAAGCACTGCATTATTCCATACTTTGATAGATTAAAGTTAGTATAAGTATTATAACATATTTCATGCACTTGCCTATGAGTAGTGTGTACGAATGTGGTGTGTGTATGTTAGATGGTCATGTACATATTTATGCACCCTCTGATATTTGTAGGTTAGCTATATACATGTTTACTTGCATTAGAATCTTTATTTGATGAGCTGAATAAGTTGCTTAACATAATGTGACATGAAGTTATGTCGTAGTTATCCTCTATGGGGATTCCAGGGCTTCTTCAGTGTAAATGATATTCTTTCCTTTTGGAAACCCTGTGCTAGAAATCTACTCTTTTTTCTGTCATTCTGTCTGTTCCTACCTTGTTCTTTGCTGTATATCATCTCTTCCTACCATTTTCTGCCTTGCTGGTCCATTCATCTGTGTATGTTCTACAAAGCCTTACATACTTTCTATTCGGACTGATAACTGCTTAGGTTACATGTATTAACTGCATTTGTGGCTCTGAGGAAATATGACCGGCGGGAACAATTTCAGGTCATCTAGGTCATCTTCTTTTAGTTCATAAATTATGTTTAAAGTAGTATTCAAGTTTCATTATTCTTTTTTTAAACCCCTGATGATAAATCGAAGGAAATGGTTAACGCCAAGATACATCCTTAGATTATGTGTGCAGATGCATTGACATACATGTACTCAATTTTCTTTTTCAGATTTTTATCTTCAGAGTCAGTGAGGATTTATAAGATGGTTATAACCCTGCACATTTGGCTGGCCTGGGCTTTGAATATACTACTAATGATGATGATGATGATACTACTACTACTACTGCTACTACTACAACACTACTACTACTAGAAATAATTATAATGTTAATGATGATGATTATGGTTATCACAATGATAATTTGTCGGTTAATATCGTTATTTTCAGTGTTCTTGATATTTTGAAATCAGACCCCCATTTGATTTGGTAAACCATAAACTTGTCAAATTGTCAAGTTCTCAGCTCACTCACTCACTCTCTTTCTCTCCACACACACACATACATACACATAACACACTCACACACCCACACACACACACTCACTCTCACACACACACTTTCTCTCTCACTTACAGACTCACACACACAGACACACACACAACACACACACACACACACACACACACACACACACACACATGGCCCACATACAATGAAAGTATGCGTGCATACACTCGTTCCATATCTACGATAAAAAAAAAAGCCACACACAACTATCAAAAACAATTCCTAACTACACAGAAAAAGTGAAAGTGTCAAAATAATAGGGTATGTTACTACAGATTGGATAAATTTGGAAGTAGGCATAACCATGGGCTGCGCATTTCTCCACCACTGTTCATGTTAGCAATGGAGGTTATCTTGAAAGCAGCAGTGAGGATTTCAGGCCCAGCTGACCTCGGAAACGGACACCAAATGGCCCCTGTAAAAGCCCTTATGGGCGATATGACAGTGCTTTCCACAAAAGAAGAAGAGACGCGTGTGATTCTGAAGCAGTTGGACAAAGTCATCGCTCATCTAGGATGAATTTCAAACCAAAAAACTCACGGAGCCTCTCATTGAGGAAAGGTAAAGGAGATACAACAGTAACGTTTACAGTCGCCAATCAGTCCATTCCAACTGACAGAGGAACCAGTGAAAAGCCTCGGAAGATGGTATGACGACTCTCTGAGATACATAAATGGGTAGGAAACCAAGCAAATGGCAGAAGAAAGTTTGCAGGTAATAGACCGCTGCTGCCTTCGTGGCAAATACAAAGGATGATGCCTGTACTTTAGGCTGATTCCAAAGCTCCTCAGGCCTCTGTTGATATACAATATCTGCACTAGCACAGTGGAATCAATGGAGGCCAAAATCAACAAATACACAAGGAAATGGCTTGGTGTCCCAATCAGTCTCACTGACATTACGCTCTATTGTCGCCAGACAAAGCTGAAGTTACCCCAAAAATCCATCGTTGAGGAGTACAAGGCAGGAAAGGTCGGGCTTGTTAGCATGCTTGATGACTGGAGATAAGGTTGTGAGGTCAGTCCAGCCCAAGCTGAGGACTGGTAGGAAATGGAAAGTTCAGGAAGCGCTGGGCACAGCAAAAGAAAATTTCTCATGGTCAGAGAAATAAAAGGGCACACACAGACCAACAGGCAGGGTCTGGGATCAACAAAATGGAATGGTGGTCAAAGGCCGACGGGAAGGCATAAAGAGATACAGTAAAACAAGAGATGAAGAAAGAAGACGATGCCAGAAAACTTCAGAAGGCAGTTCAGCAAGGCCAACAGGGGAAGTGAACGACTTGGAAAAATACACTCCAAAGAAGTCTAAGCTGGAATGACTTGCGGCATATGGCCCCTCTCAGAATCAGTTTCATCCTGAGATCTGTGTATGACCTCCTCTCATTGAATGCTAATCTGGTGAAATGGAGGAAGTCAGATAACCCTGCTTGTCCGCTCTGCCAGGGCAGACAGACAGTGGAGCATGTCCTAACTCATGCACGGTTGCGCTGACCCAAGGAAGGTACACATGGAGGCACAATCAAGTTCTTCAAGAGATCGCACAAGCAATCAGCACTGCGACCAGATCCACCAGAGGAAAAACCTCATCACCAGAAGGTCCAACAACCTTCTCCACGGCAGGTGGGAAGAAAATCTGGCCTGAAAAAGATGTGACACCCAGAGTATGGAAGCGGGTTCCACTGAATGAAGCAGACTACTGGGAGTGCACAGCAGGTCCCTTACAATGGAGAAACCACCCAGAAATCATCAGCAAGAATGGCATGAGACTGGACATAATTATCCACTCCCATTCATCCAAACAGGTGATTCTCATAGAGATAACTGTACCATACGAAAGTAGAATGGAGGAAGCCCAAATTCTACACGACTGAAAAGTATGCCAGTCTGGCCAGCAACTTGAGGACATCTGGCTTTCAAGCCAAAGTCCCCACCATAGAGGTTGGAGCAAGGGGGTTGATAGCCACGTCAGCCTATGATCTCATGAAGCAGCTCTTAATTTCGGGGAGAGAGAGGACCAGAGCTCTAAAGGCAATAGCAGAAGCAGAGGAAAAAAGCTCCACCTGGGTCTGGACTGGGAGGAACAAAAGTGAACTTCATAAAACTTAAAATTCCCCCATATATTGCTGGTGACTGATAGCCAAGTGGTTAAGACATCCGTCCAAAGGGTGACTTTGCCTTGAGAAACCTGACCACATAGGATGCACGGATTCGATTCCAGGAGGTCAAATTTCTGTTATAAAATGGCGACAGCAGAGGGGCATCCTGGAATAATGACCTAGATGTGGCCTGGCCTCCTTAGAATGTCAGGATTAAGGGTCGGAACACTTGCTTGACTGGGATTCCTCTTCTGAGGACCTTCTGCTATCCAGCTCTCCCCAGAGTTTCTTATTACTTGTAGAGATGGTCTCAGTGAAAACCAAGTCCCTTATCCTGTACCGTCTACCACTGACTTAACTCTGTTGAACAGCGCTTAATTGCCTACATCAAGTTTGTCAAAGCCAGTGTCAAATTGGCACGCGATATCAGTATGGCATGACTAGCCGTGCGCAATCTAGTTCTATTTAGAACGCCTTTGGTCGACCCCGACACTGCGGTTGCCACTGACCTAGAAAAGAAACGGGATTGTTTTCCTGTCTAGCACAGTGGTCGCTAGCAGCTTACGTGGCCTGGTTTTGGTCATGTCAACCAACAACTTTACATGTATAAACATAATTTTTATAGTAATTTTATAAGGTCTTTGATTTCAACTTGGTTGGGGCTGACAACCGTGACATATGCACACTCACATACACCCTTTGCACACACACACACATATATACACACAAAATTGTAATACCACTGGATTTAGAAAGGTTTAAAAGAGCAACAAACTTTAATTCATGATTTTGGGAGATACTTCTGTGTTCTGCAGTGCTTTTTTAAAAGTAAGCAGACAACTGCTTTGTCTTAAAGATACTGGGAAGGAGTTCCATGTTGTTGAACCAAAACCAGAGAAAGATTTCTTTCTTCAAGTTGTTCGTGAGAACTTAGGTACAGTTAAGAGAGAAGGTCTTGAGCTTCAGGGCTTTTGAAGAGATTTGTATAGCAGGAGGAGTTCTGATATATATAATAATAATAATAATAATAGTGCATTTATAGAGCGCTTTCCGAAACCTCAAAGCGCTTTACATCAGTAAACCATACATATATAAACCAAATAACAGGCTACAATACAAACAAACTCATCAAAAACTATCCACAGGAAATCAACAACCACACAGACACACCAAATAATCTCTCTCCCTCTCACCCCCCCCCCCCCCGCCCACCCCTCTCCCCCCATTTTCAAACACACACACACAACACCCACACACACACAGCCACACATCCACACACACACACACACACACACACACACACACACACACACACACACACACACACACTGGCATACACCCCATTGTGCACAATTTCATCCAGAATGTCAAGCAGGATCAACCCACTAGCCAAAATCAGGAAAAACACTGTTTAAAGAAGTAAGTTTTTAAACTTGTTTTGAAAGATGGTAGAGTTTTAGAGTGGCGGACGGACTGAGGCAACAAGTTCCATGTCTGAACAGCAAAAACTGCAAAGGCTCTACCACCGTGAGTTTCTCTGTTATATTTTGGCACACGAAACTTCTTGTCATCCACAGAAGAGCGGAGTGATCGAGAAGGTACGTAGACAGTCAAGAGTTCAGAGAGATAGTCAGGAGCAGTTCCAGAAATGATGTGATAACAAAGGCAGCAAATCTTGTATTTTATTCTTTGTTCAACCGGGAGCCAGTGCAGTGTCTGAAACAGGGGTGTGCAGTGCTGTGACCTACGTGCCTTGAAGATGAGTTTAGCTGCAGAGTTCTGAACTTGTTGCAAATGTTTGAGATGTTTCTGAGGGCAACCCGCAAGGAGTGAATTGCAATAATCTAACCTAGACAGAATGCATGCAGTAACTAACGTCTTGGTTGCGTCTAATGTAAGGTAGTGTCTAATAGAATTAATGCGTCTAAGTTCGATGTATGCAGCCTGACATGTTTTGATGATGTGCTGGTGCATGGAGAGATTATGGTCAAAGACAAAACCGAGGTCACGAACGCAATCAGAAAAAGCAATAGCGGTATTACCGACAGTAATAGTGGAAGGCAGAGAAGAAAGATCTGCAGGCAATGGAGAAACACGAAGGGCTTCAGTCTTGTCATCATTCAACTTAAGTCGATTTTCATACATCCAGGATTTTACTTCAGAAACGCAGTTCTGAAGAGACTGAACTAGATGATCGTAGTTAGAAGGAGAATCAGTATGATTGAGCTGGGTATCGTCCGCATACATTTCATGACGGATGGAATGTGAGTCAATAAGGTGGGTCAGAGGAGAAGTATACAATATGAAAAGCACAGGACCCAGAACAGAGCCTTGAGGCACGCCAAAATCCAAAGGCAGCTCAGAAGATTTGTTTCCGTCGACAAGTACGGTTTGCTTTCTTTCTGAAAGATAAGATCGAAACCAGTGTAAAGCAGATTTTTGAATTCCAAAGTTGTTTTCCAAACGGGAAAGCAAAATTTCATGGTCAATAGTATCGAAAGCAGCTGAAAGATCCAAAAGGAGAAGAATAGAAATTTTGTTTTGATCCAGAGAGGTCAAAAGATCATTGAGAATACGAAGCAGAACAGTTTCTGTGCTGTGCCCTGGCCTGTAAGCGGATTGGTGAGGACTAAGGAGGTTATGGGATGAGAGATGGGAGAAAAGCTGGTCTAGAATCAGACGTTCAAGCAGTTTAGAAAGAAATGGAAGATTGGAAATCGGTCTGTAATTTTTCAGGTCATTTTTGTTGAGGTTAGATTTTTTCAGCAAGGGCTTAACAATGGCAGTCTTAAATTCACGGGGAACAATTCCAGTGGTAATAGACTGATTCATGATGTTTGTAATGGTCGGCAAGAGAAGATCCACATGTTGAAAGAGAAGTTTGGTTGGAATGGGATCAAGTTCACATGATTTAGGGGGAGTCTTAAGAATGGTCTTCCGGACAAGGTCTTCAGAAACTGGAATGAAATTTACAAGTGGTGAGCCAGAAAACGACACAGTGTTTGAACCAGTACTTTGAAATGGTGGAAAACTGTCACGGATCTTGAGAATTTTCTTATGGAAAAAATCGGCAAAAATGTGTGGGAGCAGTTTGACATCGGACACAGTGGGAAGAGACACAGGTTTGATTTTTCCAAGAAGCGAGGACATATTGTGAAAGAGTTGTTTACAAGTGGTAGAACTGGACACTAGCGAAGAATAAAAAGCTGTTTTCGCGTCGTGTACGCAATCTGCAACCGTTTGCTTTGCTGCGTCATAGATTTGTTTGTGTACTGTTAACCGTGATGACTGCCAACAGCGCTCGGCACGCCTACGCTCTCTCTTCAGCTGACGAAGCTGATCAGCGACAGCGCCGTACCACGGGGTAGGCTTTCCGTCCCGGACTTTTCGTTGACGTACAGGCGCATGCTTGTCAAAAACAGCGGCAAGGGAACTGTTCAAATCGGACACTGACATAACGGTGGTCACTGACTGAGAAAGATCATCAGCGAACTTGTCTTGGTCAATTTTACTAATAGAGCGAGTGGACACAAGCTTTGCTTTACGTTTAGGCTTTTCAGCTGCTAGATAAGACAAAATTGAAAAATGGTCAGAAGAAAGATCATGATGGACACGAGTTGACAAAACAAGGTTATCGTCATCTCTACATATGACAAGGTCGAGAGTATTTCCACAGCTCTGCGTGGGTCCACTAACAGTCTGTTTAAGACCGTATATGTCAAGCTGATCAAGAAATTTTCTGGCATTAAAATCAGAAGTATCATTTACATGGATATTAAAATCACCAGCTAGAACAATACTGCCTTGACAATCAACACAAAAATCAAGAAAATCAGGTAATTCATCAAAGAATTGAGATGTTGAAAGTTTGTTTTTCTTGTTGGGAGGAACTCTGTAGAGCAGAAAGAATGCCACATGTTGCTGTTGGATCATCAAAATAAATTGAACCAGTTCAAAAGTGTCATGAGAGAAAGGAAAATTCGTTGTTGTTGTACAGTTTTCAGTGAGAGAAACTTTGAGGAGGATGGCGGTGCCACCCCCACACTTGACCTTGGCGTTTGGGGGTCGTGGGAAAGACAGCAGCTTGTAGCCTGGGGGTGTCAGGTCGCGGCACTTCGCTTCGTCACCGGACTGACGAAGCCAGGTCTCAGTCAACAGCATGACGTCAATATCGTGATCACGGACGAAGTCGCAGATCTCGGAACGTCTCTTTGACGGTCCCACAGAGTGCGCATTGAACAAACACAGACACAGCTGATTTGGGAGAGTGTCTAAATCTTGAATCGGGACAGTGATCAGATTGGAGAGGTTACAGCCTTGGGACGATGAAGGTAGAGTGACGTCAGACAGGATGGAGGGTGGCACCAGACCAGTACCAGCAGATGGACAGGCCAGGAGATCTCTGACGAGTGGAGTGCCGCAGACAACCCCGATCTTGCGACATTTTCTTCTGCCCCCACGCCGGGAGCGCTTGCGAGGTAGATTAACGCCCAGTGATAGAGTTTTCAGACGAGTAATCAAATTGGGATCGAGGCGAGCGCCTGTGGTCTTGGCAGCGATCAACTGATCGCGAGTGTAAACACAACGAAGAGGGGTCCGCCTTCTTGACAAGCGGGGGTCAAAGGTCAAATTTTCACACAGCGCGGAAGGAGCCAGGGACAGTGCAGCGTGCCCCACGTGCCCCACGGAATGCGGATGCTGACGCGCTGGTAGTAATGGCGACTTGCATTCGAATAAAATGGAAAGTCTTACCAGCAGAAGCCATGCCACAATCAACAGTCCGAGAGGTGGAGGAGCCCCGTAGAGCCACAGAAGCAACGCCCGATCCATCACAAGCCACCAGAAACAGTTTCAGGCACAATACACAGTCTCAGTCTCACAAAACAGACGAAAAACATGGGAGCAAGTGAAACCCTGCCTGCTAGGCGGACTCACTCACACACACATATATGTTGGCGTTGTCTTTGAACTCAGACACTGACAGTACAGTGTGGTAGTTTTATACTCAATATTTGCTTTGACTCCTAGCAGTGTAGTTTTCACAAAGGTGTTTTTACATTGCTCCATTTGCTCTCCCGTAGGACAAAAAGACGAGTTGTACTGTTTTGGATTCACTGAAGTTTGGATACCTCATCACCACAAAGCCCAGCTAGGAGGGAATTAAAGTATTGTAGTCTGGATAGAATGAAAGGTACACAAGGCTGGTTTGTAACATGAGCAGAGAGAAATGGGTGGATTTTGTTTATTCTGCATAGTTGGAGATACAGGAGTTTGCTCTGGTAGTTAACATGAGCTTCCAAAGATAGGGATTCATCAAGAAAAACAAACATTTCTTATAAATTTGCTGATGGCTATAGTGAAGTCTGAGATAACCATGGCCTTTGAAGTTACTTTTTTAGGTTTGATTGTGTACAAGTGTACATTAGTTCTGTGTTTTCTTCATTCATTGTTTTGCTTTCATCCAACGAACAATGTTTTCAATTGTGTTTTTACTGTATCTTTCTGTGCTTGACATGTCTTTCAGAAAATCAGAGTGATGCGGTTGTGAGTCATCAGTTAATAAATGGTAGAGTGTTCCTGACTGAGTAACAGAC